>CP125976.1:514129620-514339698 GCA_030063025.1 Avena longiglumis
AGGGGAGAGGAAGGCGGGGCTGAGGCGGATGCGGAAGAGGCGGTGAGGAGGGCGGCCCAGCATCGGCGAGCCTGGCGGCGGCCGGAGAGCGAGGCAGCGGCGGGTGGGCGGCTCGGCAAGCGGGGAGGAGGCGGGGCGGAGTCTAGGGGTGGAGCTCGCGGAGAGGTGGCTCGGGCCGAGGAGGAAGGTTGAGGGTAGGTGGGGAGGCGAGCGGAGGTTGGAAGAGGTGGCGGTGGCGGCCGGACCGAGAGAGAGGGGGAGGAGGAGAGCGGCGGGAGGTGGGCGGCTGCCAGGGCGCTTGGAGGAGGCGCGCGCTGAGGGAGGAGAAGGAGGGTGGGGCCCGCGTGGGGACAGGGGCTGCGTGGGGATCTGGGCAGGGGGTGCTGGCGCGTGTGTGCTGGTGTGGCTGTGTGTTGGGGAAGAGAGAGAGAGGGAGAGAGTGGGAGTGGTGACATGGCGGGGGGTGATTGGGTGGGGGAGGGAGGAGAGGTGAGGTGGCAAGAGGCTACTGGTTGGGGTGAGGTGGAGGGGAGGGCTGGGTAGGTTAGTTGGTAGCTGTAGGATTTTAGGGGTGGACCAATATAATTTGGGGGTGGTCGTTCGGGTCGGGTTGGCCCGTTCGACTACCCCCGCTAAAAACAATTAAACTTTTTATTTGTCTTAAACGGGCCGTTTGCATACCGATAGTAGCCAAAATAATTAATCCGGAGAACCGGGCTTTGCGTTTGAATTAAGATGGGGCGTTTGGAAAACAAAACTGGGTTTTGCGAAAATAGTTTTAGACAAACGACACATGATGATGACGATGCAATGCACAAATTCAACGCGATTTTCTAGTAGTGGTTTTGCGGGATGCCACACTCTCCATAGAATCCGAGGTGAGGTGGGTGGGAACGACCACCCGGCCGGTTCTTCTGGCAACCGGCTAGACGGGCCAGCCGGGAAGGTTATAAGCCCAGCGGGGCTTGCTTGCCAGACGGCTAGAGTTGTAATTCATGGAGGCTAGGCCGCCTGCATCTTCTGGAGCCGGCCTACTTATGCCTGGCTTTCCCCACACGGGGGTCATCCCCCCGACACTAGTCCCCGAGCACGTATGGGCTTGGCCGGTGGGCAAGATCTTCCGTGCTCCTTCCTATCCTGAGAGGGTTGCTTTATTTTCTCCGGCTGTGGCTTTTGCTTTTGCTTTCTGGATGGAGTTAACTGGCTACGGAATTGATGGCCGTCCACTGGGTGTAAACAGCGAAGGCAGGTACCGACTGGCGGAGTTGAATATGAAACGTTTGGCTATATAACGTCGTTGATGTCATCACCCACGACTGTGGCTCTGGCACACGTCTCATCAGTTTGACTTCCGCGTCGCTGCGTCAGTTTTTGGCAACTGCACACGCAAACTTGGCGCAGCGTTTCCTCAGGGCAAGTGCGCACACCTCGTCTCCTGCTGAAGCCCGGGGATCTTCTGTGGCATTCACGACGGCGCAAATGATCTGGAGCCTAAGCGTCGCGCGGATATGGCACTGTGACGCCACGCGTCGCGCAGAAGCCGAAGGGGCGACGCTGCCGCTTGCGGGGATAAATAGGGCTCTAAGGGGGATCGGTTCCCACACTTGTCCATCCTCCGGCTCATCTTCTCCTCGTGCTCCAGCGTTCCTTGTTCTTGCGCGCCCTCTCCTTGTCGCTGCCAGGCACCTTCTTTCCGCTCGCCATGGCCTCCTCCTCTTCCGAGATGCTGCCGGAGCAGCGCGGTAGCTGGTGCGGGTCCTTCGTGACTGACGAGCTCATAAACAAGTATCGGCAGGGGAGGTTTCTTCCTTCGTCGATTCTTGTGAAGCACCGCTTGCGTCGGAGGGGGAGCGGGTGCCGAACCCTCGGCCAGGGGAGTGCGTTGTCTTCCTTGCGCACTTCGTGCGCGGCTTTAGCCTCCCCATCAACTCGTTCCTCTTCTTCGACCTTCAGCTTCATCACCTGGTCGCCAATGGCATGGCGTAGCTTTCGCACTTTGCGATCTGCTGGGAGTCATATCTTGGGGTGTGGCCCGAGGTGGCAAACTTTCTCAAGTTCTTCCACTTCAAGGCCCAGAACATCACCAAGGGTGGCTCGCTGACACGGACGGGCTGCTGCGCCGTCTACCCGCGGTCCTCCTCGCCGATGCTGCGGTTCGAGCTCCCCGACACCGTCAAGCTGTGGTAGCGCACATATTTCTATGTGAGCAATGCCACGGAGATTGGCTGGATCTGCCTTCCGCCCTTTGCCGACATGCCCTCGATGTAGAAGGCCTGGATGACGAAGGGCATGGGCGCGGTGGCGGACCTTGATTGGATGGCCGCCCGGCTGGAGACGATGGTGGAGACGGAGAGGCTCACCGCCCAGGACATCACCTTGTCATGGATGGTGTGTCACGTGCTTCCGCTGCAGAAGCGGTCGCACAAGATGTGCCATATTTAGACTGCCAACGATCCGACGAGGACGTCGTGGAAGGATGTGCCCTACCAGGACCTGCGGAACTGGATCTCCAAGTTCCGCATTGAGGCCAACTGGGAATACTCCTGCCCCTCGTACCATCACGGCCGCCTGCCACCGTCGGTAAGTTTTTCTTTGGTTGTTTTGCGTCTCGCTTCTTGTATTTGCTAGCGTTCCTTGGGTGCCTTATGCCCCCCTTTTTGATTAGTTGTTCACGGCGCAGCTGGCTGAGGATGACATGGGTGACTTCCTGCTTCCGTCCTTCTTGGAGGACAGGAAGCCGAAGAAGTACCCCCAGACGGAACCCAAAGGGTTTCCTGTCCGGGCGGACGACGACCCCTCGGATCCTCATGGTAGGTTGTTGACCGCAGCTTTTTCTTTCCCCTTTGTTCTTGAGGTTATGGTCTTTATTCTTTGCTTATGCCGTAGTCGATGTCACCGACGAGGAGGGTGGCCGAGAAAAAACCCGTGGCGAGAGCCCGGGGAAAGAGGGCGGCACCTGTTGCCGCTCCCGCTGAAGGGATACGGGTAGGCTACACTAGCGCAAATCGAAATTTTCTACCGCGTAAACCAGGAATACTATTGTCATAGATCACAGGATTACCACTAGACGCGCAGTTGCGGAATTGATGGAGCGCGTTGAGGCAGTGCAGACGTTCCACGTCTCTTCCTTGTTCTCGTCCCACGAGCAAGTCCCCTTGCGCGGCTTGTCCAAGTGCCACAGATGCAGCACCTCCGAGGTATCCACATGTGCGGGATAGAAGCGTTAGACGCCGGACTGCTAGGTCCGCGCGTGCAACACAGGCGTGAGGTGTGGCGGCTGGGGGGAATGGTCCAACCCTGGTCAGCTCGCCCCACCCTCTCTTATATAGGCATACCTCGTGGGCTTCTACATTAGCAGCCCATTAGTAGCCTAATCCTGGTCTAATTCGGATCCAATCCTCATTAGGCTTCCAGCCCCTTAAGTGTGTGACCCTATAGGTTCATATACATATAGACATGACACAAATACACTTATTCTGCCAATAGTTGGTAGTGGCCTCTAGCAAGTCATGCCAACTCCTAAACGCATACAAAGATCATATCAGACGAACCATCACAAGGTTTAGTACATGTCTTTCCCTTTGCCTCACGATATTTGGTCTAGCTCCAAGCTGACCTCCCTTTCTTGATACTGTGATTCGGAATCCCTTTACTAGGTTAACTCTTAACCTTATTTAGCACGACCATGCATTTTTGGATCCGATCACTCGAGGGGCCCAGAGATATCTCTCTCAAGTAGAGTGGGGCAAATCCCATCTTTATTGACCATGCCTTGCAGCATGTTTCATGACAAACCCGAAAGCTACCTTTATAACTACCCAGTTACGGAGTAGCGTCTGATAGCCCCAAAGTAGGTCGTTCCACATCTCAAGTACATGCGACAATCTCATGTCTAAGGACAAAACGTACACGATGTGTAGAGAGAGATCTGCAACTAATTGCCAGTCTCAAGTTGGGTCAGTCCAACCCCATGTTCATAACATGTGTCCACATCATTGGTTTGACATCTCCATGTCTATGACTTGCGAAACATAGTCATCAACCAATCGATGTGCTAGTCTAATATTCACGTGTGTCCTCACATGAACTCCAACTAGGGAAACTATTAAATAACCATACAAGTAAAGAGTTTCACAAACAATTCACATAATTTCCAATCAATACAAGTTGCCTAATACGGATATTCAAGGAACAATACAATAACTCATGGATACATAAGAAATATAATCATCTCTATGATTACCTTTAGGGCATATTTCCTTCACCCGCTCCAGTTGAGACAAAAAAAGTCGCGCCGAGGGCATCATGTTGTTGCTCCACCGTCCGTCGCCGGGTTAGTATCTCTCTTGCCCTTGCTTTCCACTTTGCGGTTCTGCTGGTTTCTCCTTTGACTCTTCGTTCCGTGCAGCGAGGCCATGGTGCTTGGCGATGGAGGTGCCGCCGTCATGCCTCCTCTCCCTCCTCCGCCGGTTCAAGAGGTGGCGAGGTTGCTGCCTGTGCCGGCGCCGGCTGCGGCCAGCCCGACTGCGTCAGTTGTGCCATCTCTGCCCAGGGCGCCTGAGGGCCCTCCGACCATGGGGCTGCTGCACCAGGCGCCTGCTGCCTCGCGGTTGGGCCAGGTGTTTGCGGCTGCGTAGGACCCGGGGACCCCCCTCGCTCGTCCCGGGGCTGGCATGAACCCAGCTTGGAGCGATGCTCCAAGCATCTCTACCAGGCCCATCATTAAGGAGGTTACGGAGGGAGCGGGGGCCGCGCAGGCGGCTGCGGAGGATGCCGACCAGCCGAATGGTGGTTAACCAGATGAGAGGGAGTTGGTGGTGGCTGCGCCTTCGGGTATAGCTGCCGATTATGATGAGGTTATCGTCATCGACTCGAGGCCAGCTCCAGCTGTGCTGATGCCGGCTGTGATCCTTGCCCAGCTCTCCGACTCGGCGCCCGTCGCACTCAGCCAGGTTCGCCACCTGGTTTAGGGAATGGAAAGTGGCCTTGGCAAGGCCAAAAAATTGTCTGTTTTGATGGAGGTAACTCGTTGTCCTTCACACGTCTTCCGTTTTTTTTTTCATCCGGCTTGCTTCTCTGTTGCTCATTTGCTTTCTTGCTTGCAGAAAGCATTTATGGAGTCTGTGAAGAACACTCGGGACCTTGGCTCCCTTTTCCCTTTTTTGTTGACCATCGAGTATCCTCCTATAGCCATGATCCAGGACAAGGAGAAGGAGGTGGAACGCCTCAAAGCTGAAGTTGCCCGGCTGGAGGAATCGAACAAAGTGCAGTAGGCGCAGTTCGATCAACTTGTCGCGGCCAAGCACTAGCTTGAGGTTAGTATGGAGCGGGGAAAGAAGACAGCTGACATCCGGGCGGAGGCGCTGAAGAACTTTGAGATGATCTCCACCCAGCAGGAGGAGACAATCCAAGTTCTTTGCCGCAGGGAGGAGGAGCTTAATCAGCACCTCCAGAACATCTCGGAGATGGTCATCAGTAAGTTCTTCCGCTTCCTTGTTCCGTTGTGTCATGACTTGCTCGATCTTGTCCGTTTATTCTGCTTTGCGCCTGGCTGCAGCTCATTACCCTGAGGCGACCGAGATGGCCATGGAGAATCTGTCGGTGGAAGAGGTTGGTCGTGACCTGACTGCCCTGGACTTGGTCAAGGTGGTGGAGGAGGAGAGCAATGGCTTGCGCGCCGTTGGCAATGATCTCTTCCACTATATCTGGCCGGACACGGGCGATGTGCACGACATGGCCAGCCTAGCTGTGGCGCTGTCCAAGGGCATCGATGTGCTGGACGTGCACAAAGAGTGGGCTGCTCGAGGAAGAGTGGAGATGGCGCTTGCTCTGGTGAAGTCGTGGTACCCTGGTGTCGACCTGAGCATGCTCACCCGCGGCTTCCGCCTTGGGACGACTTACGATGGTCTTCGCGCCAGCATTCCCGCGCTCCAGGCCTGTGTGGTGAAGATTGGCACCTACGTGGACTTGGAGCGTGACTTCAGCGCCCCAGAGATCCACGGCCGTTCCACTAAGACCCGTTGCCTTGGAATCCCCTTGACGTAGCCTCCAGTAGCCAGCCTCCTTCCACTGACGCCGGTGTCGCCCCTGTTGATCCAGATCCTGCTCCTTCTACTTCGCAAGCTCCTGACTCTTGATCCCCGGGATGCCGGGTGTATTTGTGAAAGTTGCTACTTTGCTGTGCTACACTTCGGCTGACTTCTGTCGCCGACTTTTGAATCTGCGTGGAGCCTTCGTGCTCCACTTTATGGCTTGTGCCTTTCGCTTATCTTTGTTTGTGTCTCCGTCATTTGCGGTCTTTTATGCTCGCGCCGGCTGGGATAGCCACCCGGGTTCGAGCTATTTTGCCTTCCTGACTTGATCTTGTGGGTGCGCGGGAGCGCGTCCACTGGGTGTGGTCCCCGAGGTTCGGGCCGACTGGGGCAGCCAGCCGGGGCGAAGCTCTTTTGGCTACCTTGACTTGAGTTTGCGGGTGCGCGGGAGCGCGTCCACTGGGTGTAGTCCCCGAGGTTCGGGCCGGCTGGGGTAGTCAACCGGGGCGAAGCTCTTTTGGATACCTTCACTTGAGTTTCCGGGTGCGTGGGAGCGCGTCCACTGGGTGTAGTCCCCAAGGTTCGGGCCGACTGGGGTAGCCAGCCGGGGCGAAGCTCTTTTGGCTACCTTGACTTGATTTTGTGGGTGCGCGGGAGCGCGTCTGTGGCATCCCGCAAAACCACTACTAGAAAATCGCGTTGTTTTTGTGCATTGCATCATCATGACCGCATGATCATGTCATCATGCCACATTGCATTTGGGCATCGTCATCATCTTGCATCTGTTCGCATATAACTATTTTTGAAAAGCCTGGTTTTGTTTTCTAAACGCCCCGTCTTTAATTCCAAAACCAAAACCGGGTCTCCAGAATATTTTGTTTTGACCAACCACGGTTTGCAAACGGTCCGTTTAAAATGAATAAAATATTAAATTATTTTAGTGGGGGCAGTCGAACGGGCCGGTTCGACCCGAACGACCACCCCCAGAAATACAATCGGTCCAAACCAGTTCAAAACGGTCCACCCCTTAATCCTAAAACTACCCAGTCCTATTCTACCCACACCCCCTCCACCTCACCCCACCCAATCCGCTCTCGCCACCTCATCCTCTCTCTTCCCCCAACCACTCTCCTGCTGACACCTCACCCCACCCATCTCATCCCTCTCCCTGCTGGCCCACGCCCTGGCCCACCCCAGCACCCACCCACATACGCAACGCACGCGCCCTGCAGGCCCCCCCCTGACCCGACCAACACGCCACCCCGGGCCCCACCCCGCGCGACCGCTGCCCCCCACCCGTCTTTCTCCTCCCTCTCCTTCCTCTACACGCCACCGACGCTCTCCTTCTCCCTTCTTCCCAGCCGCCCCTACCCGCTCCGGCCGCCTGGCAGCGCCCGCCTCGACCTCCCTCGCCGCCCTCCACCGCTGCCCGCCCCTGCAGTGTCGCCCGGCCCTCACCCACTCCCGCATCCTCGCCTCACCTCTCGTCTCGCCGCCCGGCGCCATCGCGACCTCCCGCAGCGTCGTGCCCTCTCGGCAACCTCGCCAGGCCGCGCCCGCCTGCCCTCTCCCGTCCTTGCGCTCGCCCGGCCTCCGGCGCGGGCTCTCCTTGCCGGCCCGCTCTCCCTCGCTTCCGGCGCCTGCTCGCCTCCCCGAGCCTCCCGCCTCCAGCGCCGTCACCGGCGCCCTCCTGCGCCTTCTCCACCACCCGCCTCGAGCTCGCGGCCCGCCTCGCTGCCCCTCGTCGCCTCCCGCCGGCCGCGCTCTGCGCCACCCCCGCGACCCCGTCCACGTCGGCCTCCTCCCTCGCCCCCACCGGCCCTTTCGCCGGCCTTCTTCCCTCCTCCGTCTGCAAGCCGCCCCCTGTCTCCGTCGAGCGCGCGTCGTCGCTGGGCCCACGCGACCGCCTCGCAGATCTCGCCCGGATCGAGCTCTGTTGTGGCTATCGCCATGGATGCCTTGCAGCTCAACACCGCTGGGCTCTCCCTGATGTGCTGGAAAGAAGAGATGGAACGGTGGTAATGTTGTTTAGGAGAGGATGCATGGTGAAATAGTGATGTATGCGCAAAGCTTGCACCAAATTGATGACCATCTGGATGTTTTCGAGATACGACGGTGCACAAGATTCATAAGCCGGACGCCAAGTTTTACATCCGGAACCGAAGATCCCCGAGCCGGATCCGATGGCCAAGACCCTCGGAATCGCCAAGTTATCCTTCACGGATTCGATGGCCGGAGCCCGGAAGACCCCGGTGCCGCGCCAAGATCTCCGAAAACCCGGTACCGGACAAGTTCGCCATCGACCTCGAGAACGCCTACACGGAAAAACAAGACCGCCACACGGACGCGAACCCCAAGACCCTGAGGCCCCGAACCGAAGACCGATCCGAACCGCCAAGACCTCCGACATGGAACCGACCAGTTCGCCGAGAACCGCACCCGAACCTGAAGCACGACAAGATCTGCCCCGTTGTTCGAGAACGTTCCCGCCGAGACTGACCCGTCGAACCCTGGACCCGGAGACCGACCTCGAACCCCCGGAACCCAAGATCGTCGAGACCCCTCAATGTGTGACCCTGATCCGAGCCCCTATTTTATAAATTGCCAATTATATAAACTTGTTGCATATTAAATTGTCATCTCGCATGCATATCATTGGTTTGGGGGCCTTATGCCGATTCACCATATAATTAAATATGGGGCCCATATGCGGGCAAATCTAGTCTTATATTGGCCTCATTTAAATTTGTGTAGCGAACCCGGTGCTATCTTCTGCCATGTTAAGACAACATTTAATTTGCGGGGTAGATAAATAACTTGAACCATTTAATTAATTGTCGGGACCCCGGTTCCGCTTAATATGACCTAATTGCATCGCACCTTTGCCATGCCATACATCATACATGCATCATGCCCGATCTTCTGCCGTTGTATTAAATATTGCATCCGATGTTTGTTCTAGTGTTTTGCTTCTTCGCGGATAAAGCCGTTGAGTTGATGCGAGTGTCGGCCCGATCTTCGGTTGAACCTTCGGCCATGTTTTCAGGCGAGCACCTCCCCCTTTCTACCCATCTTACTTTTATAGTATTTATTCCCTCCTGTTGATCTATTGCTATCTGTGTTGTGATGCTCTAGTTTTCGTACCCGTGGTATCCCTTGCAGCCTTATATTGCCTTGGACACACCCTAATACCTGTTGTTTGGTAGATAGTTGGACTTGCGCGTCGTAGTCGCTTGCTCCAGTGCTGTTGCGTGTCGTCAAGTGCCACAGTTGTTGGTGTATTGCCGCAAGTTGACGTTGGAGATGAGCTTGGCTTTATTTATCGTTCACTTTAATTTCTGTTTAACAACTAAAATTGAAGTAAGTAAGCAGAGGCATCGGTGGGTGATAGATAATATTTGGTTTCCGAACGCCCACTTGTGTCCCGTAGGACCCCGAGTACTTGATACCTGTTCCTTGATTTATCGCGCTATCCACATCCGGGAGGATTATGGGACCCCCAGCCGTGAGCTTGATTCATTCTTATTTCTTGGGGCCACAAACTAGTTTGAGGTTTTATTTACTATCCTGTACTTATGCCATGCTACTGTTTATTTACGATTGTGCAGGAGCACACTGTTGTCTTAGGATCGGGACACGTTCGCGGTGTCGACAAGCCCGATTTGGGTTCCCGATCGCTCTGGCCCACCCAAACCTCGGGTCCGTCTCGAGCTAGCTTACTTTGTTGCGGGTGTACTCAAGGTGGCCCCTGAAATATTTCTCAATCCTGTGATTGCTTTGTCGTGAAGGCCTCGTTGGGTTTTGATTTGGTTTTCGAGGCTGATCGAGTGTGTTGCTATTTGTGCACCGGCGGGTAAAACTTTCGAAAGCCGTGTCATGTTATGGACGACTTGGAGCACAGTATCTCGATCATAGACAAGCATAACTAAAGTAGTGATATAAATTTGACTTTATAATGACTAGTAATCAGCTTCACTATAATGGAATGGCTAAATAATACTGCCCACAATTGCTTGTTTGGAGTGTCGCTTGCGACCATTGTACCTGACTAGTAAGTATGGCAACTATAACGGAATGGCTAAATAAAAGTACCAACAACTGCTGGGTTTTGGGTTATCGCATCCTAATTGTATTTGATTAGTAAGTGTTGTAACTATAACGGAATGGTTAACTAAAAGTGCCCACTGCTTACTTTATCAGGATGATTATCTAAACCTGACTAGTAATTGCTGCAACGATAACCGAATAAGTAAAACTGCCAATGGTGTGAGTTCCTCGGTTGACTTCCTCGTTTGGTCTCGAGGGGGAGTACCAGGAAGGGATTGTTCGGTGTTAGTAACAGTCTGGTTCCGAATAGGTTTTTCTCACCCCTCTCTGAAAACCACCAGTTGTATCGAGTCTCTATAGGTTGTTTAGTGCATGCTGCCGCTGCCGCTCAGTCCACCATACCTATGTAGGCGAGGACCGCCGAATTCTAGTCTCGTGTCTTGGCCTCGATCGACGCTCCTTCTTTTCCTTTGCCCTTTGTCGGCACCTTTTGTTTATGCAGGTTTTGAGATCAACGTCGTTAGCGGGTTACCCTTCCGGCTTGGCTCAGGCAGGTTATGGACGCCATTGGTTATTCTTCAGGACTCTTAGCCCCATTTGCATCTTGTCCGTAGTCGGACGCTCTATCATTTTCAAGGTGATTTGGATCTTTGTATATTATATCTGTATTATTGACTCATGGAGTCGTGTTGTATATAAATCTGTTCTGTGGGTCCCATCGAGGACTGTTGTGTAATGTTATTACTTCGTTTTCCACCCGCACGAAAGTGCCTGGTGGGCACCTTTGAATCGTTTCTATGCGGGTTTGGCGGGAATCGCTGAAACTTGCATAGGTAATATTCTGAGGGTGTTACAGCGTCCACTGGGTGTAGTCCCTGAGGTTCGGGCCGACTGAGGTAGCTAGCCGGTGCAAAGCTCTTTTGGCTACCTTGATTTGAGTTTGTAGGTGCGCGGGAGCGCGTCCACTGGGTGTAGTCCCCGAGGTTCGGGCCAACTAGGGTAGCCAGCCGGTGCGAAGCTCTTTTGGCTACCTTGACTTGAGTTTGTGGGTGCGCGGGAGCGCGTCCACTGGGTGTAGTCCCCGAGGTTCGGGCCGGCTGGGGTAGCCAGCCGGTGCGAGGCTCTCTTTCCACCTTGTTTCCTGCCAACTTGTGACTCGGGTCGTGCAAGACAAAGCGTTGCTTTGGGTTAGTTTTCTTGTGCATATGCTCATGCATTAGTTTGTAATTATCGTAGGAGGAAAATGGAGATGCTACCCTTCGAGTTAGGCCGCTAGCAACTCCCCTTTTCTCAGCAAGTATTGGCCCTTCGAGCATTTTTCGTTGCCGGCCGTCAGCCGGGTTGCGGTCTGCAGCCGGAACCGAAGGACTTGCAATGTTAGCGTGCCTCGCGATACTTCGGTTCGCTGTTGTTGGCTTAACTTTTGTAGGGCGCAACCGGTTTGCCTGGACGCCCTTGTTTTCTACGCTGGCATCTTCTCGTCACGTGTGCTTTGAGTTTTTGCTCTTGCCGGGTCGATAGCCGTCGTGCGTACTGAAGCCGGAATCGAAGAGGTTACTCTCGGCACCGCGTGCGATATTATGCCGTCTATAGAAATCGTGGGGCCTAGGCCAGCCGGTACGAAAATGCAGATGGTGCGTGGAATTTGGACGAAGTCCTTAGCGCTGCGCCAAGGCTCTCAATCTTGTTTACTTGTTACAAAAAAGGGAAGATACATACACTTTTCTAAGTGTAAAATGGGCGGAGCAGGCTGGCATTCCATGGGCGCTCCGTCTCCTCGTCTGAGCGATCTGCCTTGTTCTTCGTCGGCTGCTTTGCGTCAATCAGATAGTACGAATTGTTGTGGAGTGCTCGGCTGACGTTGAATGGTCCCTCCCATGGCAGCGACAGCTTGTGCATTCCTTTGGTGCTCTGGACCAGGTGCAGCACCAGGTGTCCTTCGCGAAAAGAGGTGGGCCGGATCCGGCTGGTGTGGTATCGGCACAGGTCTTTTTGGTAAATTGCTGATCTGGACAGAGCCAACTCGCGTTCCTCCTCGAGCAAGTCCACGATGTTCTCCCTTGCCTCCTTGGATTCCTTCTCCGTGTAGAGATGCTTGCGAGGTGCGTCGAACTGGATGTCTGTGGAGAGAATGGCTTCTGCCCCATAGACGAGGAAGAACGGCTTGAAGCCGGTTGAGCGATTGGGTGTGGTTCGTAGGCTCCAGAGCACTGCTAGAAGCTCCTCTATCCAGCATCCGGGTGACCTGACGAGTGGTTCAATGAGCCTCGGCTTGATTCCAGCTAGCACCAAACTATTAGCGCGCTCGCATTGCCCGTTGGACTGTGGGTGTGCGACCGATGCCAGATCCAGGCGGATCCCTTTTTCCCCACATAAGCGGGCGAAGACTCCTTTCGCAAAGTTGGTTCCATTGTCAGTAATGATGTTGTGCGGGTAGACGAACCGGATGATGATGTCTGTGAAGAACTTGATCACCGTCGCTCCATCCAGCTTCTTGATTGGCTACGAGTAGGTGCGCCATGCCGGATCGAGCTGTCTTGAATGGCCCAACCATGTCCAGGCCCCAGACCGCGAACGGCCAGGTGATCAGTATTGTCTTGAGCGCCGTAGAAGGCGTGTGCTTCAGCTGGCAGCCGCCGCATGTCTTGACTATTTCTTTGGCGTCCTTCAGCGTCGTAGGCCAATAGAAACCATGCCGAAGGGCCTTGGCTACTATCGCCCTTGACGAGGCACGGTGGCCACACTCGCCCTGGTGTATGTATGTTAGAAGATTGGCTCCTTCCTCCCGACTGACGCATCGCTGGTAGATGCCTCCGACGCTGCGCTTGTACAGCTCGTTGTTGATGATGGTGTAGGCGCTTGACCTTTGTCGCACTTGTCGTGCTGCCACCTCTTCTGTTGGCAGTTCACCCTTGGCCAGGAAATCCATGAACGGCTTTGCCCAGTCGGGCGCCTCCCGTATGGTGTGCACCGTCTGTATGATGAGCTTGATCTCCTCGCGGACGGCTGACTCTAGAGCGTCGGGAGGTCTGCCGGGTGGGAGGGTGTTGATGTCGACCGCGGGCTGCGTCGAGGTAGTTTCCAGATGCGGCGAGGCAGTCCCCGGGTGCGGCACGACAGTCCCCGGGTGCGGTTTAGCAGTCCCTGGGTGTGGTGCAGCACCGGCTGTTCCTGGATCCGCGTCGAGTACGATGGAGTCGGACTCTGGTGAGGGAGTGATGGAAGGCTTGCGCAGGTGCTCGAGGGAGACTCCGGGCGGTATGGCTTGTCTTGTTGACCCGACCCTGGCCAAAGCGCCAGCGGCTTCATTGTTGGCTCTGGGTACATGGTGAAACTCACATCCTTCGAAGCAGGCGCACAACTGATGGACGAAGAAGCGGTAAAGGGCCATGTTCGCGTCCCTGGCGTCCCATTCGCCGGATACTTGTTGTACCACCAAGTCCGAGTCTCCGAAACACAGCACCCTCTGAATGCCTATCTTCTTGGACATTTTGAGCCCATGGATGAGTGCCTCATACTCGGTAACGTTGTTGGAAGCTTTGAAGTGGATCTGGACAATGTATTCCAGCCGGTCGCCTTTGGGTGAGGTTATCACGATTCCGGCTCCGAGTCCTCCCCTCATTTTCGACCCGTCGAAGTGTAGCTTCCAGTAAGTTGAGTCCGGCACTGGGGGCATGTATTGTGTCTCCGCCCAATCGATGATGAAATCATCCAATGCTTGCGACTTGATTGCTATGCGTGGCTCGTACTGGATGTTATGCGCAGCGAGCTCGATGGCCCATTTCGCCACGCGGCCAGTGGCGTCTTTATTGCCGTTGATCTCCGTGAGTGGGGCCAATGCTACCACCCGGATGGAATGCTCCTGGAAGTAGTTCTTGAGTTTCTTGGCGGCCATGTACACGCCGTACACCAGCTTCTAGTAGTGAGGGTAGTTCTGCTTGGATAGCGAGAGCACCTCACTCAAGTAGTATACGGGGCGTTGGTCCATATGAGACTTTCCTTCCTCTGGTCGCTCCATGACCAGTACCACGCTGACCACTCTGTTTGTGAAAGCGATGTACATCAGCATGGGCTCCTTTGCGGCTGGCGCCGCCAGGACGGGTGGAGAGGCGAGCATGCGCTTGAGGTCTCGGAAAGATTCATCCGACTGAGCTGTCCAGACAAATTTGTCTGTCTTCTTCATCGGCTAGTACAGGGGGAGAGCCTTCTCTCCCAGCCGGCTAACGAACCGTCTTAGTGAAGCGAGGCACCCGCTGAACTTCTGTACGTCGCGCAGGTTCTGTGGAAGCTCCATGCGCTCGATGGCTCTGATCTTCTCCGGGTAAACCTCGATTCCACGCTCGGAGACGATAAAGCCCAGGAGCTTGCTGGCTAGGACGCTGAACACGCACTTTTCTGGGTTCAGCTTGATCTGGAAATGGCAGAGGTTATCGAACGTTTCCTTCAAATCCTCAAGGAGCGTGCGCCGTTCCTTGGTCTTGATGACGATGTTGTCGACGTAGGCGTGTACGTTCTTTCCAATCTGTGTCTGCAGGCATTTCTGCATGCAGCGCTGATAGGTTGCGCCTGCGTTCTTCAATACGAAAGGCACGATGGTGTAGCAGTATTTGATCGGTTACATTGAGATTAATCTGGTGGTATCCCGAGTAAGCGTCCAAAAAAGACAACAAATCTCACCCGGCAGTGGAGTCGATGACCTGATCAATTCGCGGCAGGGCGAAAGGATCTTTGGGACAAGCCTTGTTGATACTGGTATAGTCGACGCACATGCTCCATGTCTTGTTCTTCTTCAGCACCAGCACCGGGTGGAAAACTTCCATGATGAAGCCGGCCGCGAGCAACCGGGTGATCTCCTCACAATGGTTCTTCTTTTTTCTTCTACGAAGTGGCGTAAAGATTGTTTGACCGGCTTCGCGTCCGGTCGAACTTGAAGGGAGTGCTCGGCGAGTTCCCTCGGGACACCTGGCATTTCTTTGGGGGCACCATGCGAAAATGTCCCGATTCTCATGGAGGAAATCGACAAGCGCGCTTTCCTATTTGCTGTCCAGGCCGTCTCTGACCAGGACAATCTTGTTTGGGTCCTCCTCGTTCAGTAGGATCTTCCTTGTCCCCTGCGAGGGCTTGAACTGCGATTCTCCAGCAGGTTTGGGCTCTCCAAGCGGCATGTCCTTCTGCAGAGCCGCCATGTTCTGCATTATGACGCGCTTCTCTTCAGCGATGATCATTGCTTCATCCAACTTAGAGCCGTCTGAAGCGCATTCGATTGAACACTTGTAGCATCCATCGATGGTGATCACTCCCTTTGGGCCTGACAGCTTCATCTTGAGGTACGCGTAGTGCGGTACTCCCATGAACTTGGTCAGAGCTGGGCGCCCTAGTATGGCGTGGTAGGCGCTGGAGAGATTCACGACCTCAAACCAAATTGGCTCGTGGCGGAAGTTGTTCTCGCTGCCGAAGATGACCTCCAGCCGGATCTTGCCGATTGGGGAGTGCGACGGCCCTGGTACTACTCCGTGGAATGAAGTGCTTGAGGGTTCCAGCTGGGATTCACTGATGTGCAGCCTCTCGAGGCTGCTCCGGTAAAGGAGGTTGATGTTGCTCCCTCCATCGATCAGTACCCAAGAGAAACGGCATGAATGCTTCTTGGAGATGATGATGGGGTCCAGGACCAACGCGTAGCTTCCAGGGCTTGGTAACACGGTCGGTTGATCCTCGTTGCTCCAGGTGATCGCTTGATCGGACCAGTGCAGGTACTGGGGGACGGGTGGGACCATTGCGTTCATCTCCCCCTCACGTCTCCGCTTGGCGTGCTTCGTTTCCGGCTCCGCCAGGAATATGTGGTAGTTACCCACCTGTCGTGGGTAACCATCCTCGTCATCCTCGCGGCGGTTGCGTCGTTCCCTGTCATCCGGTGGGCCTCCGGCTAGCGGTGGAGGTGGTGGTGGGAGTCCACCAGCTTCGGCCATTTTCTTTGTCCAGCTGCATTGGTGCGTCGTGTGGTTCACGGGCTTGTTGCCGCCGCTGTGAAACTTGCATGGCCCGTTGAGCATGGAATCCATGGTGTACTTAGGCCGAGGCGGCCTGTCGTCCGGCCTCTGCCTCCGACTGCCCCCTGCAGCCGGGTCCTCATGCACCGCGGCTACCTGTTTGGTACCGTACCGGATATCCGACTGGTCGTCTTTTCTCTTGCCATGGCGATTGTCGTGACCGTGTCGCCTGGGATGATGCTTGCCCGGATGGCATCGCTCCGCCTGCTCATCCGTGACGATTTGGCCCTGGTCGTCCACCAAAATGGGCTTCTTCATTGCCGCGTCCGTGGTGGCATACTTGTCTGCGATGGCCATGACCTAAGCCATGGTTTACGGGTCTGCCCGACTGAGTTTATGCTTCAGCATGGTGCCGTCTCGGCAGCCGTTGGTGAAGAAGTCTATCTCCTGGTGCTCACGCACCCCTTCACAAGAATTGTGCATGCTGGTCCACCGGGTGAGGTAGTTGCGATCTGACTTGTCCTTGCCTTGTACGCAGAGGGCGAGATCGCGAGGTCGACCCGGCCTCTTGTATGTTCCGGTGAAGTTGCGGATGAACGCCTCTTCGAAGTCCAGCCACGCGTTGATGCTGTTGTCGGGGAGGCTGTTGAGCCACGTCCTCA
Organism: Avena longiglumis; assembly: GCA_030063025.1. Classification (NCBI taxonomy): domain Eukaryota; kingdom Viridiplantae; phylum Streptophyta; class Magnoliopsida; order Poales; family Poaceae; genus Avena; species Avena longiglumis. Next base: position 514,146,349 of record CP125976.1, read on the forward strand.
CCGAGTCGACGATCATGAGGGGGACTTAGCGGACGGCCAAGCGGAGGTTGCCGTTGGCGATTCCCACCGCGGTGGTGTAATCTACCAAACAATCCTCAGGCTTGACGGTTCCGTTGTACTTTGGCGTGTCTCTTGGGAGCGAAAATCCTTTCGGAAATGGCTTGTTCCGGATGCGCGGGCCAAAACCCTTTGGGCCAGCCGAACTTTCCTCCTCCAAGGTTCATGACTGCACCAGGAGGTCGATGCGCTCCCACACATCAGCTGGTTCTCGGGGACCGAGCTGGCCCTTCAAACGTGACACAGGCGGGTCCTTGTTTGCGTCTGCTTCCTCTTCCAGTGCTCGCGTCTTTTTCCCCTGGTAGGCTCCGCCTACGTGACTAACGCTAGAGGCAGCGGCGTCACGGTTGTGGCGACCGCGGTTGCCAGATTAGCCACGCGGGCGGCTGTTTTGCCCGACCCCTCCTAGATAAGAGGCCTGTTGATGTTTGCTTCCTCCATGCACCGTCTGGTCTGCGCCTTTGCGTACGACGATGTCGAGGGAGTTTCCCACCTGGCTGGGGATGCCCTCGGCCTGCTGCTTGTTAGCAGTGGCCATGAGGAGCTGCACATGCTCCTGCTGGCGACGAAGTTCCTTGCCCTCTAGGTGTTTTAGCTCCACGGCCGCCGCCTCGGCTGCCCTCATGTTCTTGGCGGGAGTGCTATAGACGGGTCGCGCCACACCTGCATGTGAGTCGGCGGGGCGGTCCAGTTCCGACGCCAGGTTGCGCCCTCGGTGCTGGATCTTCTTGACGAAGCCCTGAGCTGTGTTGTACTCGTGCACGGTGGCGTTCAGTCGATGCTGGTTAGCCGAGACCTTGGTGGCTTCCTCTAGGAGCTTTTGGCATGTAGCTTGGAGCGTTTCTGCCGCAGCCGCTTTATCCGTCTCAACGACGACCGGAGTGCGCAGGTGTTGGAAGGAGGCGGTGAGTGGGTCTTGCTCTTGCTCGCGCGCGGAGTTTTCTCCTCCTGCCCGACGTTCTTGAGGCTGCCGATGGTTTTCGCGAGCGTTCACCATCATGACTTTGACGCAAACCCTCCCTGCGGCTGGGACGCGGGCGAGGGGCACATCGTGGACGGAGGTGACCACGCCGGGAAAACCCTCAGCGACAGTGGCGACGTAGACGCGGACATCTCCAAAATGCATGATGGAGCCACCAGCGGGGAAGGTGTTCCCAGCGAAACATGCTGCGTCGTCGATGACACAGTCGAAAGCACTGAGCGTGATAACGATGCTAGAGGACACGTTGTGCCCCACGATGGGCGCCAACTGTCGTGGTGGGGAACACGGCAGAGCCATCGGGGATGGCAAAGAAGGGACACACGTATGCATTCGGTGGCTCACACAACGGGTTGGGCACGGTGCACTACAAACACAGGAACGTACCCTGGTTCAGGGCCCTCTTGGCGAGGTAACACCCCTACTCCTGCAAGATGAACTATGTATGGGAGCTTGATGCTCAGTACAGGTGCTCCTTGAGCTGTTTCCTTAGCTACTATCGATGGCTAGAGGAAGATGGGAGCAAGATGCTAACACTTCTATCCTTCTATTGTTGCCTACCTAGAACCTTGGCTCTGCACTCCCTTATATACTGGTCTGGGGGGAAGATTACAGATCGGGACCTAGGGATTACTGTTTGGATACGGGTTTACAGGGTAGGGCCAACCGCAGGGCCCAGCCGGTGGGCCAGGACCCAGTCCGCCCTTCTTTTAGCGTCACCCTTCTCTTTAGTGGTCACCCGGGCTTCCTTTGGGGCATCACCCTTGCTTTAACAGTCACCCAGACCGCTTTCACCAGTCTAGCCGACCGTCTTGCTTTATCTTCGTCTGGTAGCGCTGGTCATGACGGCATGCTAGCTTCCTTGATGACGAGGGAGGGCCAGAAGCGTACCCCAGACAGAGCGTTAGTCCTTTCGTGCTCTTCATCGAATCCGAGGTGAGACGGGTGGGAACGGCCACCCGGCCGGTTCTTTTGGCCACCGGCTAGACGGGCCAGCCGGGAAGGTTATAAGCCCAGTCGGGCTTGCTTGCCAGACGTCTAGAGTTGTAATTCCTAGAGGCCATGCGACTTGCATCTTCTAGAGACGGCCTACTTATGCCTGGCTTTCCCCACCCGGGGGTCATCCCCCCGACAACCAAACACATTACAGATGCTCTTATTAAAATTAAGGACGAAAAGTTGAAACACAAAGCCTCTATTCCTAGGAAAGTAGAAGATAGTTGGGAACCCATCATTAATATAACAGTGAATGACTTTGATCTCAAATCTTCATGTGACCTTGGTTCTAGTGTCTCTATTATGCCTAGAAAGATCTATGAAATCCTTGATTTGCCACCTTTGGAAGATTGCTATTTGGATGTCCCACTTGATGATAATGCTAAAAAGAAACTCATGGGGAGTGTTAATGATGTTATTATTATGGTTAACAATGCTTATGTCCCTATTGATCTCTATGTTTTGGATGTTGAATACAATGCTTCTTGTCCTATTACTTTGGGAAGACCTTTTCTTAGAACTGTTGGTGCCATCATTGATATGAAAGAAGGCACCATTAAATATAAATTTCCTTTCAACAAAGGTATTGAACACTTCCCTAGGAGGAGAGATAAGTTGCCTTTTTCTCCTCCTTTGAAAGCAAGGTTTGATGTTAATGCTTCTTCATTTGAAAATACTTGATTCTTGCTTCTTATGCCTAACTTAAAGGTGTTAAAGAAAAGTACTTCTTGGGAGATAACCCAATAGTTTTCTTCAGTCTTAGAAGTTATTACTTATGCAATTACCTCTCCTTATCCTTTTTATTTGATTTTTGTGCCAAGAGTAACCTCTAATGAAAGTGAAGTAAGATTTGGGGAGTTGCTGTCCCGAAACAGATTTTTGTTCTCCACTGTAAAAACTCATGTAAAATCTCTATAAGTCGGATTGAGCTGTAATTTTCTGAATAAACCCCCAGATTGTTAGCTAACTTTCGTTAGTTCAACACTTTTTTATTTGAGCAATAGAAGGTCTTCTAAAAAATCGGTTTCTACCTGCTGGTTTATTTTGACAGATTTCTGCCATTATTTGCATTTGCTTCTTATTGATTCCTTTTGGGGTTCTTTTTGGGAAATTGAGATTTTTGAGGGAATTGCTATAGTAGATTATGTATTTAGTGAAAGTTTTGCTGTTTTAAAACTAAAACCGAAAGGTCTATTATCTTTTGAATGCACTAATGTTGCTAATGAAGATTGTGTGAAGTTTTGTATGAAGGAAAATTTTCAGGTGTAGAGAAAGAATGACGTAATGGGATGAAGAATGGAAAAAATCTCAAGCTTGGGGATGCCACCCTGTGTCACCCAAGAAATATTCAAGAGTTACAAGTGTCAAATCTTGGGGATGCCCAAGGCATACCCTTCTTTATCAATAAAAATCTCAGGTCTTTCTAGACACTTTGTTTTTTATTGTTTCATGCACAGTTGTGTTGTTCTTGGAGCGTCTTAGTTTTCGTTTTTGTTTTTGGTTTGCTTTGTTTGCTTGAATAAAGTAGTTGGACCCCCGTTTTTGCCGTGTTGTTTCAAATAAGTTGATTGCTGCTGGAGAGAAGTAGAAAGTTCTTGCTTTAGTAGTACAAGAGGAGCTTGCTTTGACTGTGACTTAGACTTTATCATGTCATGCTAGATGTTGTTTTGACCTTATGCTTAGTGATAATTGCTGTAGCATGACTTGTTCCAAACAATTAGGATTGCTTAATGTGCCTTGAAAGAATCATGCATCGTTTTAGCATACAAAATCATAGTATTGTGGTATTCTCCTTTGATGCTTTGTTTGGGTTGACTTGGCACATGCTCACACCATGTTATGACTATGAACCAGTCATCCTAGCCTCTATGATCATTTAGTTTTTTACTTGTAGTACCACTTTATGCTTTGATTAGTAATGTTTTGTCGCTCTGCATGATTATGGCCATTATTGCTCTCTTAGTTGGTCGCTCCCAGTCTTTTGCTAGCCTCCACTTGTATGAGTAAGATCTACTGATGAATCCAACTCCCAAGAAACCAAGTTATTCCAAAGTCTCCACTGTAAATTCCTATGCATGGTGTGTTACACCATTCTAAGTATATTATTGTTTTATCTATCTTGCAAATTAAACTTGTTATGTGAAACTTAGTGATTAAAGATCTCACAAACTTGATGGCACACTTTATTTTTCTTGCCCCTAAATAAACTTGAACCATTGTGTCATATATGTTGTATATGCTTGCACTTATACGTTGGAATTAGCATAACCATGCTGTCATGGGGAACGCTTTCAACATTGCACTTGTACATTGTACCCAGTTGATATCATGCTCTTTTGTTTGCGGATGTCGTCAGTGTGAAATAAAAGGGGAGCTTGTAAGTCCATGGAGTTATGTATGTGTGTTAGAGAAACGCCTGGGCCGCTAGCCTAAGCCATGCCTAATCATGGTGGAAACTTGCGGCATCACCATAGTGAGCAATCTCTGAAGCATTCTTCTTATAAAAAAAGACATATTGAAAAGAGGAAAGAGAGAAAAAAGCACCATTTTCCCATGGTAAATAAGAAGATCGCTGAGATGCTCATTGTCTGCTTGTCTTGTCATTTTGATATGGGATAGCTCAGATCATGTGCAAGGGATACCCGTTGCGGTTCTCTATGATACACATGTACTTACTATGACAAGAACTTACCGGTGACTAAATTTGAGTAGCATGAGGAGGGCCCTCGTACTCAAGGGACATGAGATTTCCAATTTATACTTTGTCAAGCATATACTCCATAGTTTGTTCACTTTAACCTTAATCACTTAAAGATTATTATGATAGGTAAATGAGAGCTGAAAGCTAACAAGTACCATAATGTTTGGAAGCTCTTTATGAGACTTGAAATCCCTGCTTCCCTTTTATGAAGGGCCTTTCTTCTGATGACCCACAAGTATAGGGGGTGTATCGTAGTACTTTCGATAAATAGGAGTGTCGATCCCAACGAGGAGCAGAAGGTGTCGACTAGTGGTATGGAGCAGGAAATCTCTGTAAATACTTAGCAAACAGATTTTTAGGGGTTTTCTGATAAAGGAAGGAAATAAAGTGCGATTAATAAAGACAACAAACAATTGTAGCAAGTGGCCCAATCCTTTCTTAGCAAAGGATAAGCCGGTGGAAATACTAATGAGGACCAATTGTTCTCGAGGACACATGGGAATATTGTCAAGTGCTTTTGCTTCAAATAGCTGACTAGTCTTCTTTGGTTTGATAAGTGTCGTGTGGGTGAACCTGTGCTAATGTACCAAACTTACTTGGACTAATACATACTTATTATTAAACCCCTTGCAAGCATCCGCAACTACAAGAAAGAAATTAAGGCATAAACCTAACCACAGCCTGAAACTCTAAGATCCTACACTCCCTTGTGCAATGGTGTCCTAACGGGGGTTCAGGTTTCTGTCACTCCTGCAACCCCACAATTAGTAGCCAAATACACAATGCATTCCCCTAGGCCCATAATGGTGAAGTATCACTGTAAGATCCCCCCTTTATAAAGGTAAGGACCCCCCGTGATTGCAATGATAGTCCCTGGATCAATGCTAGCATCCACCGTTTAAGATGAAGTACACAGAAATAAAGGTCATTATTACATATCATTCCAGAGACAAACATAGTATTTTACAAACTCCATGGCCATAGGCCTAATACAAGAGTTCAAATATAGAATAAGATAAATAAGTCTTCATCTTCATGTGCCACAGGCAAGCATGTTGAGTGTAGACTCATAACCCCTAATCATCATCAGAATAACCTGCAACATCACAAGTTACAGCCATAGTGGGTCAATACATTGGAATAGTATTGGCAAGTGATACCTTAGTAAATTATTAGCATCTAGTTACTACATGAATTTGGCTAAGTGTAGCTTAGGCTTGCTTTGCTCAAAATAGGTTTTACCTATTAGTTGAAATCACTAAGTTTTTCTTTGACAAAAACTTTCCCAAGGAATCACCAATAGAAATTGGTGAGCCTTCACCCTTGTTCAACCACAAGTTTTAAATTAGAAATTGGGATGAGGAGATTCTTGATAGCTTCCATGTCTTGATGCTCAAGTTGTCCAATACCAGAGACATGGCTAAGTACTTAGATTCTTCCATCTGCAGAGGTTGTGCACTTTCCCCACAAGACTTGATTTTCACCAAGACAGGACCTTTTAGAAGCCTTCCCTTAGACCAAATGGACGCGTTCCAACCTATCATCCCACTACCACCAACTGTCCAAATGGCTAAGTTATTGCAACCTATATGATCCATGCAGAGCCCATATTGCCATGTGGATGCACTAGAAGCTTCTTAACATTTGGCATCTCAAATCCCTTTGTTCTTGGGTGGATTTCCACAAGTGAGATACACAAGGTAAACCATAGAAATGGGCCTTGTGTAACCACTCAACACAAACCAATCTTTCCATTCCACCCAGGTGTTTCATTCACTTAGTTGTTTTATTAAGCAAAACTTAAGTCCAAAGACTTAGAAATATTTCTCATAGCATGAATATATAACCACCCTTGGTTGCTACTAGCTAGGCTATGCATGGCAATGGTAAGCATCTTAACTTAGAGAAATTTCTAAAAATTCTACAACTACTAGGATTTCCCAAGCATAGCATATAGATACTTATCCAAAATATTCATGCAAGTCCTATACAAAATATTTCTAGTGCATTGTTGAAAAATATGGGAATAAAATCATGAAGCACCACTTTCCTTGGTAGTTTGGGGAGTTGCAACAATCTTCACAACTACAATCACTATTAGCACCAAAATCTACACATAAAAATAAGGCACCAAAATCACATAACAAAATATATACAAACAAAAATATATGAATGCATGCAAATGCCATGTGATGATTTTTCTACACCAAACAAGACAAGTGTACAGTACTAAAACATAAACAAGTCCATGATAATCAAAATATACTTTATTTGATCTTTAAAACATTTCTCAAATCATTTATTTAACCAAAATAAGCCTACACAAGTTTCTGCAAAAACAACCATCTTTTACAGAAGCAAAACATTAAACATATTGCATAAACAGATAGGATTTTCTCTCCTGATTCCAATGATATAAAGTTTGCAAAATTCGAACGTGGGAATCAAAATTTATGAATTTTACAAGTTTGGTTAACTAATAGATCAAATTTCTGTTTTAAATTTAAACTCAGGTCACGCGGCGCTCTCTGATTCGTCGGTACCGCTTCGCATGGATCGACCAGTGTGGACCGCACGATCTAAATGAAATCGCGGCGGATCCTGTACCCTTCGTTAAGTTATTCTATCTCACGCGTTAGATCTAGATCCAACGGCTCACGATCAAACGACCAAGGATCGGTGGCGGCGGCATGAGGCGGGCGCTCTGTCGATGACGCTCCACAATCTGGGAGGGGCTGTGTGTGGCATGGCTTACCAGACTCGCAAGGTTACGAGGAAGCTCAATGTGGCAGTAGTTTATCGAGGGGCGCACGGACGCAGTGCTAGGACCTCGTCGGAGTTGTACCCGATGGAGACCTCCCTAGCACGAACCAGTGGGGTCAGAGGATGCACAAGGTCATTGCGAACAAGACAGTGTCAGAGAGGATGCAAGGGGCGCTCGAACTTTACTGGTATTCCTCGTCGAAGTTGAGCGGCGACGCTGTTGCTTGCAGGGGTGGACGGGAACGGCTGCCTGGGTCAAGCGCGACCAAATGAGAGGGGTCAGGAGGTGCACTAGGTTGCAAGGAACACGCTCGTTTGAATTAGAAGGGAAGGGGTGGTCTGGCTCACCTGAATTTCGTCCTCGGAGTTGGTTCTGTCTGCGGCGTTGCAACGCGGAATTGAGGCAGCCCGGTGGCGGAGCGAGCGAGTGGTGTGAGGGGAAATGGTCGTGGTGCAGAGGAGATTAAATAGCCAGGAGCGGGGCGGCGATTACGCGCTGCATCAATGGGAATTAAGAGGGCAGTGACTGTGGCGAGGTAACGGCGGAGCGACTCGGATGCGCGTTGATTGAGGACGAAGCTGACGGGGCATGGTGGGGTCAAGCTATCAGCGGGTGGATGCACGCGGCTGCGGTGAGAAACAGAGGGAAACAAAAATCCCAGGTGGGCTGCTTTGTCTATTGGGCTGAAAAGCTGGCGCCAGGCCCAATTCTGTTTTCTAATTCCTTTTCTTTTTCTAAATTGATATTCAGGAAACTATTTCAAATGAATTTAAAAGCATTTGAATTCCAAACTTTTCTGGACTTTTGTAAAATGCAACCTTCACATTTTTTGGCATAAAACCATGCTGCCTTGCTAGACTAGTTTGATTCCTTTTGAGAATTAAAAATAAACAGTGCCTTAGTACAAGATTTAATGAAGATATATAAATGGTTTAAAACCATATTTTGTTGTTGGAATTTTGTGTTCAAGCTTTGAAACTCATCAAACAATCCTATGACCAGACAACAATGGTTTTAAAACAATTATTCTCTCACTAGAGAGTAACATTGGATCAAAGCTTGTTCACATGAAATAATAGCACCCAAAGTTTCTGTTTCATTCAAAGGAGTTTGAAATTGAACCCTATATGAATATGCATGCATGGATGATATGCAAAGCTTTGAAAACATGATTTTAGGGATGTTACAAATCTAACCCCCTTCAGGTGAATCTCTCCCTCGAGATTCGGATTGGCTAGCAAATAGGTGAGGGTGGTCTTTCCGATGATCATCTTCTCTTTCCCATGTTGCTTCTTCTTCGGAATGATGGTTCCACTGAACTTTGCAGAATTTGACAGTCTTAGTCCGAGTAACTCTTTCTGCAGTCTCAAGAATTTTGATAGGTTTTTCCTCATAAGTGAGATCACTTTCCAACTGAACCTCCTCCAAAGGTATAGTATGCTTCAAAGAAGTATCCTCCATCTCTGGATGGCATTTCTTTAGCTGACTCACATGAAACACATTGTGAATGGCAGACAATGATTCTGGCAATTCAATCTCATAAGCTACTTCTCCTTTACGACTCAGAATCTTGAATGGTCCAACATATCTTGGGGCCAATTTTCCTTTGACTCCAAATCTCTTTACTCCACGAAGTGGTAACACTCTAAGATAAGCTCTATCACCCACTTCATAGGTGACCCCTCTACGCTTAGGATCTGCGTAGCTTTTCTGTCCGGACTGTGCTATCTTCAATCTGTCCTTAACTAGCTTGACTTGCTCTTCTGCTTCTTTTTATTAGTTCTGGTCCGAACAGATTTCTTTCTCCCACACCATTCCATAACAATGGGGTGGTACACTTTCTCCCATAGAGAAATTAAAATGGTGCCATCTCAATACTGGCTTGATAGCTGTTATTGTAAGAGAATTCTGCGTAAGGTAGACTTTCATCCCAACTAGCTCCATAGTCTAGAGCACAGGCTCTCATCAACCTATCTTCAAGAATCTGGTTGGTCCTTTCTGTTTGTCCATCAGTCTAAGGATGAAAAGCAGTGCTGAATTCCAACCTCGTTCCCAATGACTCATGCAATGGCCTCCAAAAATGAGAAGTGAATTGAGTTCCCCTATCAGACACAATGCTTTTGGGTACTCCATGCCAAACACACAATCCTACTCATATAGATCTTGGCTAACTTAGCACTTGTGTAGGTTGTCTTTATGGGTATGAAGTGAGCCATTTTATTTAGGCGATCCACTACTACCCAAATAGAATCATATCCTGACCTGGTCCTTGGCAGTCCAGTGATGAAATCCATGCCAATCTTGTCCCACTTCCAATCAGGAATAGGTAGTGGTTGTAGCAATCCTGCTGGTTTCTGATATTCCGCTTTCACTCTACTACATACATCACACAAAGCAATATGTTCGGCGATGTACTTCTTGAGGTTATTCCACCAAAATCTTTCCTTCATATCCATGTACATTTTGGTGTTACCCGGATGAATGGAATATGGTGAGTTGTGTGCTTCTTGTAAAATCAGTTTCCAAAGCTCCGGATCTTGCGGAACGCAGATAAGTTTTCCATACCATTAAGTACCCTGTTCATCTTCATGGAATCCTTTGGCTTTTCCTTTACCAATCTTTTCCTTAATCTCTTCAATTTCCTTATCTGTCTTTTGGGCTTCTTTGATTTTGTCCAACAAAGTGGGTTGAACGTCCAATGACATGAGATGTCCTTCAGGCACAATCTCCAATCTGAGATCTCTAAATTGGGCACACAGATCATCTGGCAACTCTCCCTTAGTAAGGCCATTCACAAATACCTTACGGCTTAGAGCATCCGCTACAACATTTGCTTTACCGGGGTGGTATTGCAAACTCAAATCATAGTCCTTGATGAGTTCTAGCCATCTTCTTTGTCTCATATTGATTTCTTTCTGGGTGAAGATATACTTCAAACTTTTGTGATCCGTGAACACTTCACATCGTTTTCCCAAAGGATAGTGTCTCCATGTTTTGAGTGCATGGACAACAGAGGCTAACTCTAAATCATGAGTTGGGTAATTTACCTCATGAGTTTTGAGTTGTCTCGAGGCATAAGCCACAAATTTCCCTTCTTGCATTAGTACTGCACCTAATCCATGATGAGATGCATCACAATACACTTGGAAGTCTTTCTCCAAATCTGGCAGACATAAGACTGGTGCTATCACTAGTCTCTTCTTCAATTCTTGGAAACTGAGTTCACATCCTTCAAACCAAGAAAATTTCTTGTCTTTCTTTAGCAACTCTGTCATTGGCTTAGCTATCTTGGAGAAATTCTCAATGAACCTTCTGTAGTATCCTGCCAAGCCAAGGAAATTACGAACCTCTTTCACTGACTTAGGAGATTCCCACCCAGTTACAGCTGACACTTTTGCGGGATCAACTGCTACACCATCTCCTCACACAACGTGTCCAAGAAATCCAACTTCATTCAACCAAAATTGACACTTTCTAAATTTGGCATACAGCTTATGCTCTCTAAGCTTCTCAAGTATCAAACGCAAATGTCCTTCATGCTCTTCTTTGCTCTTAGAGTAGATCAAAATGTCATCGATGAAAACGACAACAAACTTGTCAAGGAACTCCATGAACACCTTGTTCATCATATTCATGAAGTATGCTGGTGCATTGGTCAAACCAAATGGCATCACGGTATACTCATACAATCCATACCTAGTGGTAAAAGCTGTCTTATGTATGTCTTGTTCTCTTATCTTGAGCTGGAAATAACCTGACCGGAGATCAATCTTTGAGAACACATAGGCTCCTTCTAGCTGATCAAACAAGTTATTGATTCTAGGCAAAGGGTATTTCTTCTTAATAGTTACCTCATTGAGTGAACGGCAATCTATGCATAACCTTTGACTTCTATCTTTCTTTTCCACAAACAAAACTGGTGCTCCCCAGGATGAAGAACTAGGTTGAATAAATCCTTTCTGCAACTGTTCTCCAAGTTGTTTCTTGAGTTCTTTCAACTCATCAACTGACATCTTGTAAGGTCTCTTTGTTATTGGTCGCGATCCTGGTAGCAAATCAATCAGAAATTCCACATCTCTATCTGGTGGCATTCCTGGCAATTCTTCCGGAAACACATCTGGATATTCACTCACAATGGGCACACTGTCTATGCTAACCCCCTTAAGAGAATTTAGCTTACTCCCTTTCGGTTCAAAGTTAGTCTTGAATCTAATCCTTTTGTTTTCTGGAGTTGTGAGTGTGACAGTATGGTTGGCACAATCTAGCACTCCTTTGTGCTTGGTCATCCAATCCATTCCCAAAATGACATCCAATTCTTGGGAATTTAGGATTATCAGATTAACTGGAAACTTATACTTCCCGAACTCTATGACTAGATCATGACATCCTGAGTTCACTATCATTTCTCCGCCAGGAGAACTTACTTTTATAGGACACCCAATAGTTTCTACCGGTAATTCATTTATTTCAAAAAATGCTCTTGATATGAATGAATGAGATGCACCAGTATCAAAGAGAACAAATGCTGGAACAGAATTGAGTTTGCACTTACCAGCAACAGCATCAGGTCCCTCATACATCTCTTCCACATTGATGTGGTTCACCTGTCCCTTCTGGAAAGGATTGGGCTTGTTGGGTCCTTCAACTTTATTTTCTGGGCACTCATTTTCATAATGCCCCATCTTCTTGCACTTAAAACATTCAACCTGACTAAGATCCTTCTGGAAAGGCTGGCTTCCACTACCACTTCCACTTCCATTGTGGTGGCTTTTGTATCCACACTTGTGATTCTTGTAATTATCATTGTCATGACTACGGTGATGCTTGTTGTCATGATGACGGTTGTGGTTATGGTGGTTGTTGTACTTTCCATGCTTGTGGGATCCAAAACTCCCACCATCATCATAATGGGAACGCTTGTGAGACGATCCCGAGCTGTGCTTATCAGAGTGCTTCCTTTTCCTTCTTTCAACCTGTTTCATCTTGCTCTCCAAGATGGTAGCCTTGTCACAAAGAGATTGATAAGTGGGGACATAGGCCACAGATAATTGCAGGTTAAGTTTGTCGTTCAGTCCTTCGAGGAACTTCTCTTTCCTCTTGGCATCAGTGTCAACTTCATCCGGTGCATAACGCGCCAGATTGTTGAACTCCTCAATATATTCAGCCACGCTGCGATGGCGCTGCTTCCGATTATGGAATTCTTTTTTCTTCAAGCTTATCATTCCAGATGAAATGTGAGTTGTACGGAAACCATCTTCAAAGATAGCCCATGTCACATCCTCAATGGGAGTGGTGATCTAGAAGTTATCCCACCAAGTAGCTGCTGGTCCTTCCAACAAGTGTGCTGCAAACCTGACTTTATCCTCACCAGTACAACCAACAGTTACCAAATCCTTGTTCACTGAGCATAGCCAATCATTGGACACCATGGGAACATAGTTCCTGAAACTTTGCTGGCCTCAGTCTTAAGAATCTGGTGAGCATGTCAAAACCTGGTGGATTGTTCTGATTGTTGTTGTTGTTATTGCCGTTGTTCTGATTCTGCATGAAAGTTGTCATCATTTGCATCAGCTGTGCTTGTGCTATCATCAGTTGCTGCATCTCTGGGGTGACATTGTTGTTGTTCGGGTTGGGGTTGGCACGTCGACGAGGCATCTGTGGTTTCATAAGGATAAGAATGAGATACCCATATATGCTTAACATGCATAATACATCACATAAATAATCATCAAACAAGCAATCAAAAGTCATAAAGTTCAACGACATAACAAAAAGTTTGAAAAGTAAACACACCAATAGCAAGCCATCCACATGTTGGATGGTCAATGCGACTCAATAATCATAAGCATGGTAAATGATAGGTAAATGAGTAGTCATCACTACTCCTCTGCATCAACCTCCTCATCAACAAGTGTAAGACCTGCATTCTCCATAGCGGTCTTGTATTCCTCGACATTGGTAGTCAAGGCCTCTATCTTGGACTTAAGAGCCCTCTTCTGTGAACGAAGTCTCTCAATCACACCCTGCTGATGCTCGAGCTCGAAGTCCTTGGCCTCTAGTTCGGTAGTCATCTCTCGATTCCTCTTGTTCCTTTCTTGGACTCTTTTCTCTTGACTCTTGAACTTTCTATCCTGACTCTCGAACTTGGCCTCCATTTCCTTGACTATCTCATCTTGCTCTGCGAAGAGCTTGTCCTTCTCACAAAGCTGCACCTGGAGCTCGTCATTGCTAAGCATGACGTTGGTCCTATCAGTATCTAGGTGCCTAAGAAGAACCTTTAGGTCCTGGAGGTATAGACGAATCGGCTATGCCGTCTCCCTAGCAGCATCCTCGAACTCAATAGCCTCACCATCCTTGTCGCGTCTTCCGAAGGCGTGGAAGTGAGTACCTCTAATCTCCCGAGAGTGTCTCCCTAACAGACGTGCAAGTAAATCCTGCATGACTACCTCTAGGCCTCTCTCCCTGTCGTCATGCATAAACTTGAAGATGATTGCCTCCGTAGTAGGCTCAGTCTGGCGTCCTGGCTGATTAACCTTGAAGCCCCAAAGGTCTTTCCTCTCAAACTTGGTGAGGGGAAGCACCATGATGCTAGGAAGCGGAAGATTGAGCAGACCAGTGAGCTCAATAAGACGAGTGCCAAATCGAGTTCCCTTGAACTCTTCAGCCGCGCTGATAGTAACATTAGGCATCTATTTTATAAGATAGAAAAATTTAGAATCAACACAATTAAAGATAAATCACAAGACAAGGCATCACATGCATATCTTTGGCAATCACAACACACAAGTCATGGCATACATAAATCCATTACAAGCATCCAAGGTTCAACTTATTTTAAACAACATTTTTGGGAAATAAAATGATAAGTGTGGTGGTCCAACTAACGAAGTACGTTACAATCCCATCTAACTTGCCAAGTTGGCTAACAGGGCATCCCTAGAGGCAATCTGTCGATCCTGATCACATGACTCCATTGCTAAGTCTATGATGTCCTCTCTTAAATGTTGGTTGGTAGCCTCTAACTCTTGGGTATGCTTCTTTTCTTCCCTAAGGTCATTTTGGGTGTTTAGCCTTCTGCACTTGAGTCTATCACCAAGCTCATTGATGGCCTTCCAATATGCATCTCTTGCAGAGTCAAAGAATGTGGTGTGCATCACTGAGTTGGTGACCATGCAAAATCCTGATTCCTTGTGGTTGTCTTCCTTGTTTTTATACAAGTGAAGTTGCACCCACTAGTACTCAACTCCTTCATCCATCACGGGAAAACCTTTGTACACAGCTGCACCATGTATTCCCATGGCAACCATGAGGTCCTTGAGAGCCTTGGGGAATTCTGTCTCACACTCCAAAGTCATAGTCATGAGTGGTCCCTTCCTCACGGATTCATTGAAGGAGTTCATCTACAAATAGAGATGAGAAAGAAGATTAGAAAAGCTTACGAGAAGAAAAAGACAAGTGTAGAAGTTGTTGAAATTTTTTCCTTAGTGGTTTCCAATCCTAGGGTTATAATCCTACAGGCAACACAGTGCTCTGATACCATCTGTAAGATCCCTCCCTTTATAAAGGTAAGGACCCCTGTGATTGCAATGCTAGTCCCTGGATCAATGCTAGCATCCACAGTTTAAGATGAAGTACACAGAAACAAAGGTCATTATTACATATCATTCTAAAGACAAACATAGTCTTTTACAAACTCCATGGCCATAGGACTAATACAAGAGTTCAAATATATAATAAGATAAATAAGTCTTAATCTTCATGTGCCACAGGCAAGCATGTTGAGTGTAGACTCATAACCCGTAATCATCATCAGAATAACCTGCAACATCACAAGTTACAGCCATAGTGGGTCAATACATTGGAATAGTATTGGCAAGTGATACCTTAGTAAATTATTAGCATCTAGTTACTACATGAATTTGGCTAAGTGTAGCTTAGGCTTGCTTTGTGCAAAATAGGTTTTACCTATTAGTTGAAATCACTAAGTTTTTCTTTGACAAAAACTTTCCCAAGGAATCACCAATATAAATTGGTGAGCCTTCACCCTTGTTCAACCAAAAGTTTTAACTTAGAAATTGGGATGAGGAGGTTCTTGATAGCTTCCATGTCTTGATGCTCAAGTTGTCTAATACCAGGGACATGGCTAAGTACTTAGATTCTTCCATCTGCAGAGGTTGTGTACTTTCCCCACAAGACTTGATTTTCACCAAGACAGGACCTTTCAGAAGCCTTCCCTTAGACCAAATGGACGCGTTCCAACCTATCATCCCACTACCACCAACTGTCCAAATGGCTAAGTTATTGCAACCTATATGATCCAGGCAGAGCCCATATTGCCATGTGGATGCACTAGAAGCTTCTTAACATATGGCATCTCAAATCCCTTTGTTCCTGGGTGGCTTTCCACAAGTGAGATACACAAGGTAAACCATAGAAATGGGCCTTGTGTAACCACTCAACACAAACCAATCTTTCCATTCCACCCAGGTGTTTCATTCACTTAGTTGTTTTATTAAGCAAAACTTAAGTCCAAAGACTTAGAAATATTTCTCATAGCATGAATATATAACCACCCTTGGTTGCTACTAGCTAGGCTAAGCATGGCAATGGTAAGCATCTTAACTTAGAGAAATTTCTAACAATTCTACAACTACTAGGATTTCCCAAGCATAGCATATAGATACTTATCCAAAATATTCATGCAAGTCCTATACAAAATATTTCTAGTGCATAGTTGAAAAATATGGGAATAAAATCATGAAGCACCACTTTCCTTGGTAGTTTGGGGAGTTGCAAAAATTTTCACAACCACAATCACTATTAGCACCAAAATCTACACATAAAAATAAGGCACCAAAATCACATAACAAAATATATACAAACAAAAATATATGAATGCATGCAAATGCCATGTGATGATTTTTCTACACCAAACAAGACAAGTGTACAGTACTAAAACATAAACAAGTCCATGATACTAAAAATAGACTTTATTTGATCTTTAAAACATTTTTCAAATCATTTATAGAACCAAAATAAGCCTACACAAGTTTCTGCAAAAACAACCATTTTTTACAGAAGGAAAATATTAAACACATTGCATAAACAGATAGGATTTTCTCTCCTGATTCCAATGATATAAAGTTTGAAAAATTTGAACGTGGGAATCAAAAGTTATGAATTTTACAAGTTTGGTTAACTAATAGATCAAATTTCTGTTTTAAATTTAAACTTAGGTCATGTGGCGCTCTCTGATTCGTCGGTACCGCTTCGCACGGATCGACCAGTGTGGACCACACGATCTAAATGAAATTGCACGGCCAGATCTGACTCGTACCCCTTCGTTAAGTGATTCTATCTCACGCGTTAGATCTAGATCGACTGGCTCGCGATCAAACGACCAAGGATCGGCGGCGCTGGCGATGGTGGCTCAGCGGCGGCGCTCTGTCAGCGACGCTGCGGCGAATACAGGAGGTGCTGGGGTGTGTGGCGTGGCTTACAAAACTCGCAAGGTTATGAGGAAGCTCAACATGGCAGTAGTTTGTCGAGGGGCGCACAAATGCAGTGGCAGGACCTCGTCGGAGTTGTGCGCGGCGTCGGGTGCTTGCAGATGGTGTTGTTGCCGATGATGGAGACCGCCCTAGCACGAACCAGTGGGGTCAGAGGATGCACAAGGTCGTGGCGAACAAGATAGGGTCAGAGAGGATGCAAGGGGCGCTCGGACTTTACCGGTATTCCTCGTCGAAGTTGAGCGGCGGCGCTGTTGCTTGCAGGGGTGGACGGGAACAGCGTTTGAATTAGAAGGGAAGGGGTGGTCTGGATCACCGGAATTTCGTCGCCGGAGTTGGTTCTGTCTGCGGCGTTGCAACGCGGAATTGAGGCAGCCCAGTGGCGGAGCGAGCGAGTGGTGTGAGGGGAAATGGTCATGGTGCAGAGTAGAGTAATTAGCCAGGAGCGGGGTGCGATTACGCGCTGCATCAGTGGGAATTAAGCGGGCAGTGACTGCAGCGAGGTAACGGCAGAGCGACTCGGCCGCGCGTTGATTGAGGACAAAGCTGACGGTGCACGATGGGGTCAAGCTGTCAGCGGGTGGGTGCACGCGGCTGCGGTGAGAAACAGAGGGAAACGAAAATCCCGGGTGGGATGCTTTGTCTGTTGGGCTGAAAAGCTGGCGCCAGACCCAGTTCTGTTTTCTAATTCCTTTTCTTTTTCTAAATTGATTTTCAGGAAACTATTTCAAATGAATTTAAAAGCATTTGAATTCCAAACTTTTCTGTACTTTTGTAAAATGCAACCTTCACATTTTTGGGCATAAAACCATGCTGCCTTGATGGACTAGTTTGATTCCTTTTGAGAATTCAAAATAAACAGTGCCTTAGTACAAGATTTAATGAAGATATATAAATGGTTTAAAACCATATTTTGTTTTTGGAAATTTTTGTTCAAGCTTTGAAACTCATCAAACAATCCTATGACCAAACAACAATGGTTTTAAAACAATTATTCTCTCACTAGAGAGTAACATTGGATCAAAGCTTGTTGACATGAAATAATTGCACCCAAAGTTTCTGTTTCATTCAAAGGAGTTTGAAATTGAA
Source organism: Avena longiglumis (assembly GCA_030063025.1). NCBI lineage: Eukaryota > Viridiplantae > Streptophyta > Magnoliopsida > Poales > Poaceae > Avena > Avena longiglumis. The sequence goes on from CP125976.1 coordinate 514,164,444, forward strand.
CCCTATATGAATATGCATGCATGGATGATATGCAATGCTTTGAGAACATGATTTTAGGGATGTTAAAATCATGTAGTCGATGTTCACATGACACCACTAGCAGAATAACACCACAACTTAAATACTAAACCATTGAATAATATCTCAACGCAAATCCACTACTAACAACATGACTTCTTCCATGTCCTCAAGAACTAAACGAACTACTCACAAGACATCATATGGATCTAGATCAAAGATGATATGGTGATGGATAACAATCTGAACATAAACAATAATCCAATGGTTCCACTCACAAGCATCAACTATAATAGTAATCAACACCTGGAAAGTTTCCCATAAGAACTATGCAAGATTCAACACAATTGTTACAGCGGGATGGAGTGATGATGATGGTGCTGGTGGATATGATGGTGTGGATGATGATGATCCCAATGAGGTCTAGCTTGATGATGGTGTTGATGGCGACGATCTCCCCTCTCCAGGAAGGAATTTCCCTGGCAGAAATATGTCTGCAGGAGAGATCTTTCTCTCTCGGTGTTTTCCGCCCCGCAGAGGCAGCATAATCTTTCAATGGTCGCCCCCCATGTATTTGGGTTTCGAGGAGGATATATAGGCGCGAGGCCAGAGCCATAGGTGGGTCAGGTGGGCCACACCCCCTGTAGGAACAACCTAGGGGTGGCCCGTGCCTGGGGGGGTGTGGCCCCCCTATGGCCCATCTCCGCCTCCCCTTATGGCGTTCTTCGTCTTCTGGGAAAAAAGGATTTTCCGTAGTTTTTCTGGTATTTTTCTGATCTTCACGAAATTGCATCAAAACACCACTTTTTCCATCAGAATCCTAACTCCAGCAGTTCATCCTCCAAGAATCATCCAACATGCCAAAACAGATGAAAAGACATAAGTCACACCTCTTAATATGAAATATATCAATGAATAGAGGCAAATTATGATATAGATTGGTGATGCAAATTGGACGTATCAACTCCCCAAGCTTAGACCTTCGCTTGTACCCAAGCGAAAACGAAGCTCAGTAAACATGTGCACATGTTTATGGAGTGAAGTGACGATAAAAAGAATACGAACAAGAAGCATCACACTTACCAATACATAACTCATAGAATAAAGCAACTCACCATTATATAACCTAGTTTGCAACAAGTATAGGAGTCACAATAGAGATGCATAAAGATAAATCATAATTGGGATAGGCAAACTTTGTTCTTGGTCAGAGAACAATTGGCAAACAGTTTTGAAAAATAAAGCTTTTGTAGAAGTTTTACAACAAGAGTACTCTTTGCTCTAACATAAAAAGTTTTTCACAATGATGGCTTTCAAAGTAATGCTCATTAGATAAGAGTATTGTGCAAACAAGGAAGATAAAGAACGTGATTGAATAAATCATAATATGAATGCTTGAAACACAACAACTCAAATGCTTGCTAGAGATAGAGAGGAATAGGTTTATTGACTCAACTTAGAAGTAGAAGAAATGCCCTTCATAGAGGGAAACAGGGATTTCAAGTTCATAAAGAGCTTCCAAAAGATTATGGTACTTACTAGCTTTGAGCTCTCATTGCCCCTATCATAAGCATCTTGAGGTGATTAAGGTGAAAGTGAACAAGGATGGAGTATATGCTTGAAGAAATATAAGTTGGCAATCTCATGTCCCTTGAGTACGAGGGCCGCTCCTCATGCTACTCAACTTTAGTTACCGGTAAGTTCTTGTTATTGTAAGTACATGCGTATCATAGAGAACCATCAACGGGGTACCCCTTGCACATGATACATGAGCTATCCCATAATCAAAATGACAAGGCAATTTGTCATTTGGATAAAAGGATCATTTAGGTGACAGAAAGATTGCAGTATATGAGGATGATGTGGTATGGATATTGATGACATTGGAATAAGGGGATTTGTAAACATGTTTCTTTCATTTGAATTTTGAGGTCTTGAAATGTATGATGATCTTGCTGGATGATGCTTGCTGATTTATTTTGTAAATTTGAGTGTAATTCACCATAATACATTGGTACATACTAGATGTGATTTCATTACAATGGTTTGCTATTTGTGTACCACAAATTTGTCGCGTTCGTTGGATGATTGTCTGCATCGATCATTATACCCCATGTAAAACCATTTCATTATATGAGATTTCTATTTGTAATGAATTAGAATGTTTTTATTGCTATTTAATTTTAGTAAAAGATGAAGATATTTTCAAAAATTCTATAGACACTATTAGAGTACATATAACTTCGTAATATAAAGGACTTATTTAGTGCATATATTTGCACTAACTAAGACGTGCGTGCACATGCCAGCTTACTATGATTGACAATAATTGAACACGGTTGGGCATTGCGACTGTTGATTGTGTCCTTGCTAGTGAAAGAAAAAAATAAACCCCTATGAGAACAAAGAAGGATAGAGACTACGCTCTAGTGGTGCACCTTTCTTGGCCTTGCATCACATGACATGACATGTGACTTGCTAGAAGATCTAGGCAAGAGTCCTAATGCCTACTAGCGGGAAGTGGTGTCGTGTACGAAAATGAACTCTCGCAACTTCAATCACAAAATTAGTTCTTTTTTATACTTGCCAACATTTAGAACATCGGGGAGTTGCTTATACCGTGTCTTTGCTAGGATGACTTAATATGAAAAATCCCATATTTTAAGCTAAAACAATATTTTTAGTTTCAAAAGTATATGCTTGGATATGCCTATTTCGTAGCTCTTAATTGTCCTAATATGACATCACATTTTTTAACTTAACGAGATTCTCAACTTAGCTTAGTGCTTTGAGCCCATCCTAGTTGTAAATTCATAAAAATAAGAATTTGAAGAATTTCATGTTGACACATAGGTCATGTGTGCTACGAAAAATGGTGATCTACATATGCAATGGTTTAAGTTTTTCACTTTACCCCTATAAGGGAGCTTGTAACACAATGTATTTCACATGATTATATGTTACAGTCTGCGTCTAAAGTTGTAACACATTCTTAGTAACAAATAAGTATATGTTACCATGTCAATATTTTTGTAACACACATAACCACACATATTTATATGTTGTGATGTCAATATCTCTGTAACATATTTCTAGATAAAATATATTATGTGTTACTAGTTAAAGTTGTAACACAAATGATGAGTTACTGTAATTTTAGTTGGAACAGAATTGTCTGTGTGTTACATGATTGTGTTACCAAAGCTTTGTCATGTTGTAGTGCAAGCATACAGTGAGCATCTCAGCGATGTTTTTATTTTCTATTTGCATAGGTTTTTATTGAGGATGCTTCATAGATTTTTCACTATGGTTATGCTGCAAGTTTCCACCATGATTAGGCATGGCTTAGGCTAGCGGCTCAGGCGTTTCTCTAACACACATACATAACTCCATGGACTTACAAGCTCCCCTTTTATTTCACACCGATGACATCCGCAAACAAAAGAGCATGATATCAACTAGATATGTATCCATAAGTGTTGAAAGTGTTCCGCGTGACAGCACGGTTCTGCTAATCCCAACGTATAGATGCAAGCATATACAACTTCGATGACACAATGGTTCAAGTTTATTAGGGGCCAGAAAATAAGGTGTGCCATCAAGTTTGTGAGAGCTTTACTAACTAGTTTTCACATAACAAAATAATTTTTAATTTGAAAGATATATGAAGCTTGAGAATTTGCTTGGAATAGCAATAATGCTAATAGGTAGATATGGTGGACACAAATGGGACAGGTTTTTGGTTTAAGGGATTGGATGCATGAGAAGTATGCCATCTCAAAACAGGTTTTTGGCTAGCAAGGCTGGGTAGCAAGCAAAAGAGTTGAAAGAAACAAGCAAACATACAAGTAATAAAGCCAAACATGCAATCTTATTTGAAGACACAAAAGATATTAAATAAATAATACTAATCTTATGATCCAATCAAAAAATAAAATAAATGATACAAAATACCTGTAAGCTTTTTCTCTTTTCATTTCAAACCTCAAAAAGTGTTTCTACTGACTAGAGCTCGATTTGCCAAAACCAATTTAGATCTACTTGATACTCCCAAAGTGATGCCAATACTGATCAACAAGATCAATCATATAATAGATATTGCAAACTAAAATAAGAAGTGGAAAAAGTAAAAGATGAAACTTCTCATTAATATTCCATAAAGGCATTCACACCAAGGGGTACATAGATAATCAGCTAAAAGAGAGATACTTCCATAGTGCAAACCAACCTATAAGATAATTTCTCTACCAAATATATGAATCTACTAAAAAGGTAAAAGATAAAAGTAATGATGTGATACCACGGCACTCCCCCAAGCTTGGAACAAGCCAAGGGGATGCCAAACCTGATGACGAATTACTCCTTCGGTGGTGGTGGTGTTCTCTTGATAGCTCTTCAATCAGTTCCCTCAAATCCTCAATCTCGAAGGTTAGAGTACGAATAAAATCCGAATTATGCTTAATGCGGTTCATGATCATGTCGGACCGAGAATCCTAGTCCTTGTTATTCTTTCCCCACTCTTCCTTCTTAGTGTGTTCCTTCCCTGTATGGTTAGAACGAGGCAGATCCCAAATAGAGGGCAAATTCCCTTTGGGCACCTTTTGATAATGTCACTCAATTAAGAGAGTATGTTAGGGGTTCTTGGTACGTGAAGGAAGTGACCGTGGAGCGAGGACATGACGTGGGGTTTTCCCTCCTGTAGACATCTGTGTTGTCCTCCTAAGCTTGGTAGGGTTTGCCACCACTCTAATGCTTGCAACGGTAGTGCGGGTGTCCGGATGCTCGTCCTCCTCAACATCTTCTTCATCCTCAACCAAGATCTCCTCCTCCTTGGGGTTTTGAGGATCATCTTCCACAAGCTTCTTGCCTTTGTCGTTGGCGGAGACCATGGTGCTCCAAACTTAGGAAGATTTCCTGACTGAAACAGATCGAAACAAAAACACGATATACGAACCTCGGGGGATCCGGGGGGTTATATATTACGAAGTTTCAATACATAAGGAAGGTACTATGCGAAAACGAGGAGGAGGCGGAGTTCAGGGGGCTCACACCCCTGTAGGCGCGGCCAGCTAGGGCCCGTGCCTAGGGTGGGTGTGGCCACCCTGGCCTCCGTTTCCTCCTCTATTTTGTATTGTAACCTTCCTTATGTAATAAAAACATCAAAAATATAAAAAGATAGGGTTTTCATGAACCTTCAGTTTGCAGCACTTTTACCTACTCAAAGACGAACTCTGCAGATTCCTTTTCTCCATCTTCTGAAAATTCCTTTCATACAAGTCCTTATAAAAACCTCAATGGCAACATTAGTGTATGGAAAAATAAAAAACCTTTAGGTTCAAACTTCAACTGAAATCCATCAAAACAAAAGCTACTGTAGAAACTCCTTTCCGTAAGCCCAAAAAGAATCTGAAAGGGAATCAATATAAGAGGCAAATGAAAATGATGGCAAAAATATGTCAAAACAGACCAACAGGTAAAGATTGATTTTTTCAAAAAACTTCTATTGCTCAAATCAAAAAGTTCAAAACTAATGAAAGTTGGATAACAACTTGGAGAATAGGAACAAAAAATACAGTTTCATCCATTGTACTGAGCTCCTTCACGAATTTTTACAATGGAGCACAAAAATCCGTCCCAGGACAGCCACTTTTCCCAACTCCTCTACTTCTCAAAAGTAGTTGATCTTGACACAAAAAACCAAAACAAAAAAGATAAGGAGCAGTTGTTACTAAGGTAATAACTTCCGAGACTCGACAAAACTATTGGGTTATCTCCCAAGAAGTACTTTTCTTTAATGCCTTTAAGTTAGGCTTGATAATTTCAAAGATGATCACATAGGAGATATATATTTGAAGTGAAAGAGAGCATCAAGAAGCAAATATCCAACACATTTGAGTCTAACCCACTTCCTATGCAAGGAAGTATCATGAGAAAACAAATTATTGAAACAAGAGGCCACTAGCATAGGAAGATAAAACATATGCAACTTCAAGGCTTTCAGCATAAGACGGGGAAACTTAATATTATTGAGATGCATAAAACCATTTTTCCCTCTCTCATAATAAATTCCTGTAGCACTTTGAATAAATTTGACAACATAACTGTCACAGGAAACAACTTTATCATCAGAATGAGCATACTTACAATCATCAAAAAGAGGTCCAAGGTCATAAATTGGATCAATAGAAGCAAGTTGTTCAACCCTGAAATCTTTATTAGGCAAGCTATTTTCATAAGGAGCTTCAGCAAATTTGGAAAAGTTAACCTCATAAGAATCTCCATCAAACTTAGTTAAAACTTTATCCTTTTTACAATCTATAATAGCTCCACAAGTGTTCAAGAAAGGTCTACCAAAGATGATAGGACAAGTTTTACTAGCTGCTGAACCAAGAACTAGAAAATCAGCAGGATATTTAATCTTACCACAAAGGACTTCCACATCTCTTACAATACCAATAGGTAAAATGGTTTCCTTATTAGCAAGGTGAATAACCACATCAATGTCCTCAAGATCACAACAACCAATTTCATGCATAATTTCTCTCTAAAGCTCATAAGGAATAGCACTAGAATTAACACCAATATCACATAAACCATAATAGCAATGATCACCAATTTTAACGGAAAGCACAGGGACACTAGCTTTTCTAGCTTTACTAGGATGAGAGATAATATTAGAAGCGTCTTCACAAAATATAATGTGCTCATCCTCTATATTTTTAGTGAGAAGATCTTTCACAATAGCTACCACAAATTCATTATCTATTTGATCATCAGGTTCCATAGCTTTCTTTGTACCTTTTTTATTCGCACTAATTATCATAGAATACTCCTTTACCTTAGCTGGGAAAGGTGTTTTCTCAACATAAGGTTCAGGAAAAATATGATCAATAGTACAAACTTTCGGTGTTTCTAGCAGGAACATGACTAACAACATCTTTATAAGGTGCATGGTACTTATTCCACTTATTTTTGGGAATATCTATGTAAGAGGCAAAGGCCTTAAAACAATTGGAAATACTTTGAGAATCAAGTTCTCCCCTCTCCGTGAAGTAATTTCCATAAATGATTGAATGCATTCATAAACATAGTTTATACCTGACTTTCTTCCTTTGTCATTCTCCCATGCTTTAGTGTTCTCTTGAATATGGTCTAGGAGATCCTATTTAGCTTCTTCCTTCATACGTGTGAATGATCCAGCATAAGAAGCATCTAGTAAATATTTATCATGAAGATAAATCCTTGCATAAAAGTTATTGATAATAATATTGTTAGGGAGTTCATGAATAGGACATTTAAGCATTAGTAACTTCAATATACCCCAAGCTTGAGTTGTACTCTCTCCATCATGAGGCCAAAAGTTATATATCAGATTCATATCCTTATGAATCTCACTGGGAGGATAGAATTTAGAATAAAAGAGAGGTACTATTTCCTCCCATTCCATGGATTGTCCATTCTTTAGCAGCTTATACCATTCTTCAGCTCTTCCTTTCCATGATATAGAGAGTAACTTATTCTTCACCTGTTCAGCTGTGATACCTACACACTTAAACAACCTGCATAATTCATGGATAAAAAGCAACTGATCACAAGGATGGACAATTCCATCCCCTAAATAATATTATCCATAACACGATCAACAATACTTGTAGCTATCTTAAAAGGATATATCTCAACAGGTGGTGGTTCATCTACTACCCTAACAGTGGTATTAGTTTTCCCAAACAGAAAACCAAGTGTTATCCATATTGGAAACAAAGTAACAAACAGAGATAAAAGAAATACTCACAGTAGAAGTTTCCTTTACCAGATCCACTCTTCAATAACGCTTCACTCCCCGGCAACGGCGCCAGAAAATAGTCTTGATGACCCACAAGCATAGGGGATGTATCGTAGTACTTCCGATAAATAGGAGTGTCGGTCCCAACGAGGAGCGGAAGGTGTTGACTAGTGGTATGGAGCAGGAAATCTCTGTAAATACTTAGCAAACGGATTTTTAGGGGTTTTCTGATAAAGCAAGGAATTAAAGTGCGAGTAATAAAGACAACGAACAATTGCATCAAGTGGGCAAATTCTTTCTTAGCAAAGGATAGTCCGGTGGAAATACTAATGAGGACCTAACGTTCTCGAGGACACATGGGAATATTGTCAAGTGCTTTCGCTTCAAATAGCTGAGTAGTCTTATTTGGTTTGATAAGTGTTGTGTGGGTGAACCTGTGCTAATGAACCGACCTTACTTGAACTAATACATACTTGTGATTAAACCCCTTGCAAGCATCCGCAACTATCGAAGGCATAAACCACAGCCTTAAACTCCCTTGTGCAATGCTGTCCTAACGGGGGTTCAGGTTTCTGTCACTCCGGCAACCCCACAATTAGTAGCCAAATACACAATGCATTCACCTAGGCCCATAAATGGTGAAGTATCATGTAGTCGATGTTCACATGACACCATTAGAAGAATAGCACTACAACTTAAATACGAAACCATTGAATAATATCTCAACACAAAACCACTACTAACAACATGACTTCTCTCATGTCCTCAAGAACTAAACGAACTACTCACAAGACATCATATGGATAAAGATCAAAGATGATATGGTGATGGATAACAATCTGAACATAAACAATAATCCAATGGTTCCAGTCACAAGCATCAACTATAATAGTAATCAACACCGGGAAAGTTTCCCCTAAGAACTATGCAAGATTCAATACAATTGTTACAACGGGATGGAGTGGTGATGACGGTGATGGTGGAGATGATGGTGTGGGTGATGATGATGATCCCGATGAAGTCTAGCTTGATGATGGTGTTGATGGCGACGATCTCCCCTCTCCGTGAAGTAATTTCCCTGGCAGAAATCTGTCTGCTGGAGATCTCTTTATCTCTCGGTGTTTTTCACCCCGCAGAGGTGACGAAATCATTATATGGTTGCCCCCCGTGTATTAGAGTTTAGAGGAGAAGGTATAGGCTAGAGGGCAGAGCCAGAGGTGGGCCACACCCTCTATAGGCGCGGCCTAGGGGTGGCCCACACCTGGGGGTGGGCCCCCTGTGGCCCATCTCCGCCTTCCCTTCTGGCATTCTTCTACTTCTGGTAAAATATGGTTTTCCATAGTTTTTCTGGTATTTTTTTTATCTTCGCGAAATTGCATCAAAACACTGCTTTTTCCACCAGAATCCTGTCTTTGGCAGTTCATCCTCCAAGAATCATCCAACATGCAAAAACAGATGAAAAGACTTAAGTAACACCTCTTAATATGAAATATATCAATGAATAGAGGCAAATTATGATATAGAATGATGATGAAAATTGGACGTATCATCTTCCACCATTATATTGAGTCTCCACCTTCTATCCTTAGGCACCAATTAAGAGAGCATAGTTTCCATTCTTAGTTCTACGTGAATTGTCCCAAAACTTATTGATTGATGCATATTGTAGATATTACTTGTTCATAAACTATTTGTATCTAGTCACTCTTATGAACTTTGAATGTGTTCGATGCATTTATTTGCTACTCCATGAGGGACAAGCTGAATTCCACTATGCTACATTTCCTATATGTGAAACAAACAAACAAATGTCCTTCAATGCATTGTTATTCATGATCTTTGTTTGTACCCTTTAGGTTGCAACATAGTTAATTTGTCTCATTGATAGAACTTCTTATTTCATGCTCATGTTTAGAGTTCTTTGATCCCAGCTTTCAATGCTTGCAAATGGTTTGATCTTGATTTTGATGGTGCATGTCACCTCAAAAATTATTCTTTTGTTCACTTACCTACTCAAGGATGAGCAGGAGTTAAGATTGGGGATGCTTGATACGTTGTAAACGTATCTATTATTTTTGATGTTCCGTGCTTGTTTAGTATCTACTTTGCTTTGCTTTGTCTTCTCTTTGAGGTATTTTTATATGTTTTCTGGGAATAACCTATTAACAAGATGCCACAATGCTAGTTGCCTGTTTTTTGTTGTTTTTGGTTCCAGAAAAGTCAGAAAATGAATATTCTTGAAATTGTACGGGAAAAAAGCCAAAGTCAATATTTTACCAAGGGGAACACGGAGCCAGAAGACGAGACGGAGGAGGGCCTCGAGGGGGCCACACCCCCTAGCCGTGTGGCCTGGCCTGGCCCACGCCTGGGGGGTGCAGCTGCCTCGGGCACCCCCTCGGCCTCCCTCTTCTCCTATAAGAAGCCCCCTATACCTAAACCCTAAGTACCTGATCAATCTTCCACGAAACAGTCCGTAGCCACTGCCACCATCGTCCCTAGATCAGGGGATCTGAAGCTCTTCCCGGCACCCTGCCGGAGGGGAGAGATCATTCTGGAGGCCTTCTTCATCACCATGCCATCCTTCAGTATGAATCATGAGTAGTTCCACATTGGCCTACGGGTCCATGTAGTAGCTAGATGGTTTTTTATCCTCCTTTGTGCTACCATGTTTAGATCTTGTGAGCTTTGTTCATGATCAAGATCATCTATTTTGTAATCATGCATGTTGTGTTTGCGAGGATCCGATAGATATTGAGATTACTATGTCAGATTGGTTAATGATTATATCTTATTGATTCTATCATGTCTTTGTTGTTTGAGATCTTGCATGCTCTCCGTTTCTAGTAGCTATCTTGGCCAAGTAGATCCTAGTGACTCCAAGAGGGAGTATTTATGCTCGATAGTGGGTTCATGCCTCTATTTAATCTGGGGAAGTGATAGAAATCTCTAAGGTTGTAGATGTGTTGTTGTTACTAGGAAGAAAACAACGATCTCTTGTTCATGGAACAAGTGCATTGTTTACTTTACACACCTTGCTTAAAGCAGTTATCCGTTGATTACTATTCATAGATGCAGTTGGATGGCAGTCTATGTATCTTGTTGTATTGCCCAATCAAATCTCATAGGATCATGAATGTCTTGCTCTGTCCTGTCAATTGCCCCGATGTAATTAGTTTACCCAGCATGCCATGTTTGTTTATCTAAGGAGAACACCTCTAGTGAACTATGGACCCCGGTCCAATATTTACCTTTGATATATCTTCCAATGTTACTGTTTACTTTATGCAAGCTACTATTACCTTCCACACCATACAGTTAATCCTTTATTACAACAAACCGGTGAGATTGACAACCTCACTGTTCATTGGAGCAAAGTCTTGAGTTTATGTTGTGTTGTTCTCCAAGGTGTAATACTAGTCATATATGCAGTTGGATGGCGGTCTATGTATCTTGTTGTATTGCCCAATCCAATCTCATGGGATCTTGAATGTCTAGTATTGCGTTGTTATGCCTTGCTCAGTCCTGTCAATTGCCCTGCTATAATTTGTTTACCCAGCATGCCATGTTTGTTTATCTAAGGAGAACACATCTAGTGAACTATGCACCCTGGTCCAATATTTACCATTGATACATCTTCCACTGTTACTGTTTACTTTCTACAAAACACCATTACCTTCCACACCATATAGTTAATCCTTTGTTTTAAGCAAACCAGTGAGATTGACAACCTCACTGTTCGTTGGGGCAACGTCTTAAGTTTGTGTTGTGCAGGTTTCGAATTTGCTACCAACACCTTTGAGTCGTTTCCTTCCTCCTACTGGTTCGATAACCTTGGTTTTTTACTGAGGGAAAACTTGTTGCTGTGCTCATCATACCTTACTCTTGGGGTCTCCCAACGAAGCTCTAAAGTGATTGTCGTGGTGGTGTCACTGCAGATGCCATGGGTAGGCTTAAGTTGGGGGCCAAATGGACGCTTGAGGCAATTGGGGAGGGAGTGCACGGTCTAGCCGCGTACGAAGTACACTAACAACTCTTCACACTTAGGATTTTTATTCCTCCAAGAAGTTTACAAGTGCTCCTAGAGCAGATTGGGCAAAGCCTTGGGGCACTAGTTTCCTACTTGGTCCAACCTCCCTAAACCCTAGCTATGCCCCTCCTTATATAGGCGATGGCCAGCTAGGTTACAACTTTGGGTCCAAGGGTTACTGTTTGGATCTTCGTCCTTACTATGCGGGCCGGGTCATGGGCTACCCTGAGCCCTGACCCAGTCCACAAAGCTATACATCCAACGGTCTTCCCGTACATAGGCGCCAGCTCTTGGGCGTCATGTGGTGCCTTTGTACGTCAGACCTTGCTTTTGGCGTCACTCCACTCCTTTTATGTCACCCGGTGTCACAATTCTCTTTTTACCATGATTTACCATGGTCCCTCCTGAATCTCACTCAGAAATCTGCCACGCGTCCTTTCTGACTTGCCCTTCCCTCGTGAGACCTAGCTCGTCGCTTCCTGCAAGGTAAACGGATTTGTCCTATGTGGGCCGACATAGTTCTTATGTCGGCCACACATAAGCTTCGTGTCCCAGCCGATAAGATCCGGCTAGAGATTTCTTTGACTCGGCATAAGCCAAGTTAGGTAATGTTTAACCCCTTATGACCCTACCGGGGGTTATCCCCCCGACATTAGTCCCCGAAGCTATTGAGGCCTAGCAGTTTTTTCTGTTAGGCGTCTCCAAGTTCCTTTAACGTATTTGGAACTTGTCTTTTCTCTTTGCATTCCTTATGCAGGATGCTCTATTTGGCGTAATCTTAATCTTTGCCGAGTATGTTTTGTTCTTTCCGAGTCTCATCTTTGACTTTATGTGCCACCCTTGCCTCGTACCGAGTCAGTTTTGACGCTGCCGAGTCATTTTGGGCTTGCCTTAGTCACTAACAGGCTATAATCATGGTTGCTTGCCTCAAATTCTGTCTCAAATCCTGACCGTACAGTGAAGGCGGCGCAGTTACTCCCATCACAGTGGAAGTCCCATCACTCATCTCCTCGTGTCCTAAGCAGTGTGACATGGCTCGGGATTTTCCGTGTATCGCGTACACGTGGTGCTTGCTGATGCGCTTACTCGGCCAAGTACACGGCAACACCGTGGCCACACAACACATAGGGATCCCACGCCGGGGTTTTTTACTCCCCTTAAGTAGGGGCGCGGGCAACTTAACTGGCCCCACTGGTTCAGTTTCCCCCTTTGCCTTCTTCTTCCTCGCGCCTCCTAATCTACAACTTCCCCCTTGTTGTTCCTCTTTCTTGATTCACAGCTCCAACGATTCTCTGCTCCTTCTTCCAATTCCCCGACGGGTCCATGCCTTTCTAGGCCTCCCCCTTGTTGTTCCTCATCGATGCACGCGACGACGGCGAGGAGGTGGAGGTGCACGAGACCGCCGGCGAGCGCGCCGGTTGGGAAGGCTCTGAGGTCACCGCAGAGGAACTCGAGTGGCTGCGCTCCAGTAAGCGCATTCCACTTGAGGTCGATTGCCGCATCCCCGTCAGTGAGATTGCTCCTAAACCTGAGCCCAATGAGCGGGTGGTTTTCCTTTCTCATTTTGAGCACGACTTTGCTCTTCCCATCAGCGATTTTTTCAAGTCTTTTCTTTCTACTTTTCACCTGCAAACCCATCATCTTCCTGCCAATGCTATTGACTCTCTTTCGTGTTTGATCCCAGCCTATGAAGGCTATCTCGGTATTGGTCCCACTGTCCTTCTTTGGGCCAAGTATTTCAATTTTTGAATCCAAGTTGTCCCCGACCCTGACGTTCCTCGTGCTGAGAAGAGGCCTACTAGGTGCGGTGCTGCAAGCATAACGCCCCGGAGGGATTCTGTCTTTCCTCGGGTCACTGGCATCGATTCTTGTAAGAAATGTCATAGAACCTTCTTATATGTCAAAAATAGCGGGTCCAATGACTATATTCGCCTTCCCCCTTCAAGGACGAGGTTCCCAGCAAGGAGCTTTGGAAGCTTGACCTGCGAGACAAGAACAGAGTGGTGAATGAGGCTCATAAAATCCTTGAGAGGTTGCTTGACCCGGAGGAAGACTTCCATCTGACTGAAGAAAACCTCATGTGCACCTTCATCTCCCGCCGAATCAGTCCCATTTAGGCCAGAAGCCACAAAATGTGCTTCATTAGCGGTCCCCGCGATCCTACTCAGCACTCCACCCTTAAGATCTCTAGAGATTCTATGGCCCGCCGAGTTAGCTCTATCTTCAAGCTGAACTTGGCGGAGGACTGGGCATGGAGTTGTCCTCCTTTTTGCCGATATAGGCCTGTCCTATGGGTAAGTATCCGAGTAACTAAATGCTGCCGACATACTTCATCCGACACTTACTCGCCGTTCTGTTCTTTTACTGATTTCATTCTCTTTGTCCTTCATAGAATCTTGTGCATCAGGTCAATGATAGCACTGTCCCTCCTGGCAGTTATTTCGATGATCGATCGAATGAAGATGAGGTCGAGTATGACTTGGAGTGTTTTATGCCGATCCCGCATGCTGCCGCTATTGCTGCTCCGAGTAAAAACTTTACTCGAAATACTTTGTGGGATTGGTCAGATGATGATGATGACGATGACGATTGTGAGGTCCTAGAGGTACTTATTCTCTGTCCTAATATTTTAGCTTGTCCCATTGATCTTTGCATTTACTGATGCAGCTGGCTAGGTACACGAGGATCCTCGTCTTGCTACCGGTGGGTATGGCAAGTGTCGTGGTATTGCCGACGAGTACGCCATGGAGGGGTCCTCACAGTGCGTGTTTAGAGACGTGGGGTAAGGCGTACGGTTGACGGGTACGAGGTAACACAGCTAACCCAGGTTCAGATCCCACGACGGTGGCGGAATCCTACTCCTTCTATAAATCACTATAAGGGCAATACACCGAGTTACAGAGATAGGTTCGCTGTGCGAGGTTGTATTAATCGATGCCCTAAAGGCTCCCATAGGCCCGACTTATATAGTCGCCAGATCCTAGGGTTACAGGGCAAAGTCCTAGCCGGACAGGTTACAGAGTCCTACATCGTCTATTACTAGTCTTGTGTATCTTGCACTCCAAGGCTCCGGGTACGCTGGTGACACCACCGTAGCCTTCCTTTATCCGGCATGGGCCTCCCTTCTGGATACACCTAACTGGGCCGCCTAGCAGGCCACAGGCCATGCTACCGACTATGGGCCACCCGGGTTAGTCGGATAAGAGACATGCTATGAGGATACCCATATAGCATATCCCCAACAGTAGCCCCCGGAGAACTCTGAGATCTTGCGCCGTCTTGCCTCTTCTCGTGGAATGCTTCGTCTAGATGGATGTTGGCAAATCGTCAAGTAATATCTTGTAGTCCTCCCAAAGAACTCTGCAAAGGTTTTCTCTGTCTTCTATGAGTAAGTCGGAGAAATGCTGAATCTTCCATCGTACTCTTCCGTAGTCGGATTAAATCCGTCCATGCCGGAATCTTTGATGCGACGGCTCATCTACCATGTCAGTTATGACGATGTAGGCTTAGGTCAGCGACGCCTCGTAACTCACACATGTAGAGAACGCAATCATATCCGATTTTCCCGCGCGAGCGATACGAACCGTTGGCGGCGGCGGTTGGAGACGTGGCGAAATTACCGCGCACGTCCACGAACATGTTGTCTACGCGGCAACCGTCCGATTAGCTGCATGAATCTTGACGCAGAGTAAGATAAATAGTAATCATCAGACACTTGCCACTTTTTTACCCCATTATATCGCATCATCATCTTCTTCCTCCAGCCGCACGCCTCCTCGAGCTCTCCGCGGAAAACCTCAAAGACACCCTAGCCTCTCTCTGCATCAGTCGCATCCTCCCAGTCCTCCATGGCCAGCAGCAGCTCCTCCCCGTCGATGGCGGCGTCGAACAAAGCCACGGCGAAGCCGGCGAGCTCCGTCGTCGTGCCCCTAGAGGGCCTGGTCATCCCCGCGTCGGCGGTGATTGAAACCACCGGTGGTGACCACAATCTGGCGGCGCTAGAGCCTCTGGAAGAAGAACTCGCACAAGAGGCGGCGCGGCTCGGACATCACCGGCGCGACATCAAGAGATGGTCGCCAAGGCTACCTCCCATGACGGAGGGGCTCGCTGGCCAGGCGCCCGGCGAGGTGACACCTTCTCCCCAAGCCGGAGAAAAGGTGTACCTCAAGGCTTAGCTGGTATGCGGCGTTTCTCTGCCCATCTCCCACTTCTTTCTGTCCATCTTGAACCACTTCAAGGTCCATCCCCAAAACCTCTCCCCCAATAGTATCTTAGTGCTTAGCAACTTCGCGGCACTTTGCAAGGGTTACCTAGAGATTAAGCCTATGTTAGACTTGTTCGTGTACTTCTTCACCGTCAAACGTGAAGCCGGACATAGTAGGGAGGAGCTTAGGAATTGCGGCACCATAAGATTCAAGATCCGACCTGGCCGGCGGTTCCTCGACATCGTCGCCCATGAGTCGTGCAAAAACTGGCAGCGGACGTACTTCTACAGCCCCGACATTCCTTTGGCAGGCCGAGAAGTGACGTACCCGGACTTTGTGGATGGAGTCGCCGCTGAAGTTTCCACATGGAGATCCCATGCCTCTCTTCCTTTCGACCTCGACGCTTCACGCGCAATAAGGCGGATCAAGTGGTTTGTAGAGACGAGTTTGACCGGCTTGGACCTAGCCATGTGCTGGTTCATCAGGCGAATCCAACCTCTGCAGCACCGCGCGAAGTTCATGCACGAGTACACCGATGATCGAAGGGATACCCTCCGGATTTCCGTGGATAACTTCTCGAGCGACTCCGTCAAGCTCCATCTGAAGGACATCGTCAAGGTGAAGGATAAGAAGCGCGGCTTCACCATCACCTGCGACATGTACATAGACGTCAAGTGCCCAAAGGTAGGTATTTATTTTTCGTGTATGACATTGCTCCAGTTTCTCCGCCTTGGCAGTGCCATCTTATCTAACATGGTGATTTCTCACTTAACAGCTTAGCGATCTAGATGAGGACAACCTGGCTGCCCAAATCTATGATCCAAAGATGAAGGAAGTCACGGTCGTGTCCGACGACGATGTCCCGTTGGCGCGAAAGCGGAAGAGCTCCACCTCTGACGCTACCGATGGAGGCAAGAAGAAGAAGACGGAGGGTGGAGCCTCCAAAAAGAGTACTGCTGCCTTACAGGCGGAAAAGAAAAAAGCCACCGGGATGTTTGCCAAAGCGCCCCCCCACTAGTGTAAGCCTTCCATTCTCCGACATTTTATTATTTATCTATCTTATTCTTGTACTTATGCATTTTGCACATTTCAGGAAGAAAGCCACAACCAGCCTCAAGAAGTCCTCCAAGACTCTTGGGGCTTCTAGAAATATCAAAGATATGCTGCATCGCGACTCCTCCCCTGCCATCGCCCATGCTACTCCTGCCGTCAAGCCCTCCTCTGCTCCGACAAGCTCTCAAGTCCAGGAGGCACCAGGCCCTTCCGCCATGGAAGTGGATTCTGGTGCCTCTACCGAACTCGTTGTTGTCGGCGAGTAGGCGACGCAGGAGAGCGCTGCTCTTCAAATGGCTGAAGCTCCGGCTAAGGATGCCATCGGTAGCGGCAAGGCGGTGGTGGCAGCTGGTACCTCTGCAAGGCGCCTTTCTCCTCGAAGCCCTTCGAGTTCCCGAAGATAGTTTACCCGACGCTCCTGCCGAGTAACATAACTATGGTTCCTGGAGGAGTGCCGTCATCTCCGACGTGCGGTCTTGAGGAACTGCTCCGACAAGCAGATATCTTGCGGGGAAATAGCATTTCCTTTGGCAAGCTGCTGGCCGAGAGCGCTACAAACCTCAAGATCATTGCACTTGTAAGTTTTTACTTTACCTTTTGCATTTCATATGAGTATTCCACTGTAGCCCCCGAGGATGTAGACGGAAAACCATAGGTTTTGCTTCTATATGCTCTAAGAGTGACTAAGTTAGAAAAAACTCTCACTGTATCCCCCAAGCATTTAGATGGAATGAATTACTCCGACTAGATGCTTTAAGAGTAGCATACACAGTGTTCATAATTTTCAATGCTGTAGCCCACAAGTCTCTAGTTGTAACTAAATTAGTTCCGACTAGATGCTTAAAGAAAAGCTAAGCATTTTCCGAGCTAAAACTATATACTATAGACCCCAAGCTTCTAATCGAGAACTGAAGTATCTCCTACTAGATGCTTTAAAGAAAAGCTAAGAATATTGCTAAGTTGAAAACTTTCGCTGTAGCCCCCGAGCGCCTAGATGGAAAATCTCCGACTAGGGGCTCCAAGCAGACCAAACAACGACTTATTTTTGTATTTGCTTCCACAGAATGAGAATGCTCAGAGGGGCATGGCCAACGACAAGTATCAGAAGATGCGCACGGATCTTGAAGCCGAAAAGGGTAAAACTGCCATCTTGAAGGAACAGATCATCAAAAACAAGAGTCTGTTTTCTTTTTGCGCATTTCCGTCTTACTTTTGTGCCCATAATCTCCGAGTACTCACTGTGTAGTTTGTTTTCTCCGACTTGCAGAACATGTTGCCAAGGCCAAGGACATTGTCGAGTAGTCCAAGCATATCCAGCAATGGACAGAGAACAAGATCTAAGGAGGAGAGGAAGGAGATCTGAAGATGCACGAGGATTCCATGAAAGCCTGGGATTCGCCTCATGAGATCAATCGATTGAAGGAGGAGCTTGCGATCCTAAAGGATCAGAAGCAAGCTGCTGATGAGCAAAACCTTCGCCATAGAGAGGCGTTTAAGATCCTCCAACAAGAGAAGGAATCCTTGGCGGACATCGTCTGGCAGGCTAAGGCCAACATCTTTAGTAAGTTTCCTCCGCCTTGTATTTCTGTAGTCTGGATACTTAGAGTTTATTGAACTCATGCGATCCTTGTCGGAATTTTTAGCGCCTATGGGTTTAACCTGCTCGCCTCCTTCGGGCAAGTAATGTATGGTTCTTGCCGGCAACTTCATCAACACTGCCATCGCCCAAGCCAAGGAGATTTCCAAGACCCTCCAAATATATATCAAGGCATCGGACTCTGTGACGAAGTACTCAGAGATCCTGCGTCGAGCCCCCGAGTGTGTCGTGAACTGGAAGGCTTCATGCGCACGGGCTGGCGCAAGGATGGCACTGTCTATGGTGAAGGCACACTATGAAGATGCCGACATCGACACGGTGACCTCTGGTATCCCCGACGTGGATGATGACGGCAAAGAGATCGATCATGAAGCCATCCTGTCATCACTCGCGGGTTATGACACCAGGGTTGCCGAGTTGGTGGACGTTGACGTCTTTGTGCCCAGGAACCTCATCGACAACATCAACCAAGATTCCTCCGAGTCTCATCACAGCGACAACGTCGAGGGTGATTCTCCGGCTGGTGATGATGCGGCCTCCAAGTCTCCTGCGCCCAAAGAATGAAAAACACTTTGTAATTTCTGTTTCACCTTTGGTGTGTGCACGGGAAAAACTTGTTGATGTAATCTTAAGGCGGAAAACAATGGTTGTCTTATCCTGCTACTTAAGAATTAAGTCCCAGTATGTATATATTTTTTAAGCAAGTGCTGGCTTATCCATTACTCTGGTTCTTATGCTTGACTTTTCGTGAGTCGGAAGACTCGTTGTCGGAACCATGCGCTTAGGTGATGATGCCCAATGGCACCTTCAATAACCTGAGAACAAAATCGCCGACAATAAGTGCCGAAAGTCACTACTCTAGAATCCACATAAAAACGACAAAGAATGTGTAGACTAGAAAACTTAAGCTAACGCCTGTAGGCGGAATTTTCACAAGTGCAATCGCAAGGCTTGTGCATAAAGGTTTTATATGATCCAAAAGTGAACACTAAAGGAGGTAAAAGACTCAGCAATATGAGTGAACCAAAGAGCTTTATTTCATTGATCATATAAGAGGTACACAATTAGATAAAAGATGCTAAGTGTAGAAAGGATGTAGCTGTGCTATGTTCCATGGCCGATCAAGCTCCGGGTAGTCATCATCCATGTCACGTCGCTTACGCTTATGATACTCGTTGGGTGTATCCTTGAGTTCAAGATTGTCGACAAGGTAGTAAGACCCATTGAGCAGCGCCTTGCTTATGATGAACGGTCCTTCCCATGGCGGGGATAATTTGTGTGACTTCTTCTGCTTAAGTCGGAGTACTAAATCCCCCTCTTTAAACGAGCGATGCCGAACGCGGCGACTATGGTAGCTGCGTAGCTTCTGTTGGTAGATGGCGGATCTTTGGCATGCCAAAACACGCTCCTCCTCGAGAAGGTCCACATCTAGGCATCTGGATTCTTCAGCGTCATCTTCGTCGTAGGCGGCAACTCTTGGTGTGTCGTGGAGGATGTCGGAAGGTAGGATGGCTTCTGCTCCATATACCATGAAGTAAGGGGTGTAGCCGGTGGATCTGTTGGATGTGGTTCGTAAACTCCATAGCACAGATGAAAATTCTTCCGCCCATGCTCCAGCTGCTCTATGTAGCGGTGCCTCGAGACGTGGCTTGATTCCCTGCAGAATTAATCCATTGGCTCGCTCAACCTGACCATTGGATTGTGGGTGTGCCAAAGATGCAAGGTCAAGTCGGATGCCTTTGTCCCAGCAATAGGCCTCCACTTCTCCGAGTAACAAGTTGCTTCCATTGTCGGTGATGATACTATGTGGGAGACCAAATCTCACCACTAGATCCCGGACAAACCTGAGGGTAGTTGCCCCATCAAGCTTTCTAATGGGTTTAGCTTCTATCCATTTGGTGAATTTGTCAACTGCTACAAGCAGATGCGTAAATCCACATTGCCGTCATGTGGTCCCACCATGTCTAGCCCCCAGACTGCAAACGGCCAAGTTATTGGTATTGTTCGCAATTCTTCAGCAGGAACATGTGGTTGTCGGGCATAATACTGGCATCCCGTGCATGTCTCAACCAGCTTTTCAGGGTCCGCCTTCGCGGTCAGCTAGTAGAATCCTTGCCGGAAGGCTTTCGCGACCAATGATCAAGGAGCGGCGTGATGCCCGCAATCTCCAAGATGGATCTCGCGTAGGATTTCCATACCTTCTAGCTGGGAAACGCACTTTAAGTATACACCAGTAGTGCTCCTTTTATAGAGTTGCCCATTAATTATGGTATAACCCTTTGCTCGTCGTACTATTTGCCGTCTTTCGACTTTGTCGTCGGGCAAAGTTCCGTGTTCGAGATACTCCTTGAACGGTTTTGTCCAAGCCGGAGGGATCTTTGTCACCATGTTGACGAAAGAGTCAGCTCTATCCCGGTTGTCGATGTCGGCGCCCATCACGGATGGTGTGCGTAGATGCTCTAGGAAAACTCATGGAGGAATTTTCTTGCGCCCTGATCCAAGCTTAGACAGTAGATCAGCCGCCTCGTTTTGCTCCCTAGGCACATACTTGACTTCGTAGCCCAAGAAGCTCTTGGCTATCTCGTCCACTTCGTCGCGATATGCCGCCATCATAGGGTTCCATGCGTTCAGTGCCGACCACCGGGCAACCAAGTCGGAATATCCAAAGCAAGCTATGCGCTTGATGCCAATATCCTTGGCTACACGTAGTCCGTGAATGAGTGCTTCATACTCTGCCATGTTGTTTGTAGCCTCGAAGTGGATCTGCAGAACGTAGTGTAGCTTATCTCCTTTTGGTGACTGTAGCAGTACACCAGCCCCCGAGCCATTGAGCAACTTTGATCCGTCAAAGTGCATCACCCAGTACTCTAGTTCTGGCAGCGGAGTAGCATCTGGCATCTCCGTCCAATCTGCAATAAAATCCGCCAAGGCTTGTGAACTAATAGCGTCGCGTATCTTGTAGGTGATTTTGAAGGCGGCAAGTTCAATGCCCCACTTCGCAACCCTTCCTGTAGAGTCGCTGTTATTGATAATGTAGGACAGTGGAGTCTTGCTCACTACTGTGATTGGGTGCTCCTGAAAGTAATGCCTCAGCTTCCGTGAAGAGAGGAATACTCCATAAGCTATCTTTTGGTAGTGCGGGTAACGCTGCTTGGACTCCGTCAAGACCTCGCTCACATAGTAAACTAGTCGTTGAACTCCGTGCTCGTAGCCTGGTTCCTTCCGCTCTACCACGATGACGATGTTGATAACCCGGTTGGTTGCCGCCATGTAAATTAACAGGGGCTCTCCAGGTTCGGGTGCTGCAAGGATGGGTGCTGAGGAAAGAATCTCCTTGAGCTGCTTCAATGCTGCATCTGCCTCGTCTGTCCATGTGAATTTGTCCGCCTTCTTCAGCAACTTGTACAGCGGCAAAGCCTTCTCTCCAAGTCGGCTGACGAACCGACTAACTGCTGCAACACAACCTGTTAGTCGTTGAATGTCCTTTAGGCATGTTGGACGGTTTATGTTTAAGATGGCCTTGATTTTCTCCGGGTTGACCTCGATTCACCTGGGAAACGATGAAACCCAACAATTTGTCCGCTGGAACCCCGAAGATGCACTTCTTAGGGTTGAGCATCATGTTGTATTTCCGGAGATTATCAAAGGTTTATTTTAAGTCGAAGATTAAGTCGTTTTACTTTTTAGACATCACCGCGATATCGTCCACATAGGTGTGAACGTTCCAACCAATTTGGTCGTGAAGGCAACGCTGCATTGTCCGCTGGTAGGTAGCACCTGCGTTTTTCATCCCAAAGGGCATCGTGACATAGCAGAACGTGTCGTATGGGGTAGTGAACGAAGTGGCCAATTTGTCCGACTTCCTCATCCTGATCTGGTGGTATCCTGAGTATGCATCGAGAAAACACAAAAGTTCCGAGCCAGCCGTCGAGTCAATGACTTGGTCAATGTGAGGCAGAGCAAACGGATCTTTGGGACATGATTTGTTCAAGCCGGTGTAATCAACGCACATTCTTAATTCATTGGTTCCCTTTTTGGGGACAAGTACAGGATTGGCCACCCATCGGGTGTGAAGGACTTCTCGGATAAACCCAAATTTTAAGTAACCTAGCTATCTCTTTGCCAATGGCGTCTCTTCTCATCTCCAAAGCGTCGTGAGGTTGTTTCACGGTTTACATTTTGGATCTATGTTTAAGATGTGCTCGGCAAGTTCCTAGGTACACCTTTCATGTCGGCGGTTGCGGCAAAGATGTCCCTATTCTCACGAAGGAACTCGACGCCGCTTTCCTATTTGGGATCCAGGTTCGTCCCAATGGCGACGGTCTTGGAGGCATCGCCTACCACAAGTTCCACCGGCTTGGTATCGATGGCGGCCTTGAACGCAGGAGCGGAGTCGGAGATCTACTTCTTCAACGCGGGCAACTCTGGATCTCCTTGAATTCTTATTTCAGAGGATACGGCTTACCGGCCGCTTCATTGATCTCGCAGTCCCTTGCCTTGGTAAAGCTTCCGGATACGGTGATGACACCGTTTGGTCCGGGTATCTTGAGTTTGTTGTAGATGAAGCGTGGCTTGGCCATGAACGTGTGGAATATGTCGTGGCCGAATATGACGTGGTACACGCTCTTGAAGGGGACCACCTCAAAGGTCATGCACTCTTGGCGGTAATTATTAACGTCGCGAAAGGCTACCTGAAGTGTGATGCACCCAAGGGACCGAGCCTCCCGACCAGGAACTACGCCATGGAACATGGAGTTGGTCCGCCTTAGGTTTTCCTCCGTCAAGTTCATCTTTTGCAGTGTATCCAGGTACATGATGTTCATGCTGCTTCCACTATCCACCATGCACTTGGTGAACTCCACGCCGTCAATCAATGGGTTGATGACCATGGCGTACTGGTTCTCCGTGGGCACAAGGTCTAGGTGGTCCATCCTGTCCCAAGTTATTGGAACCTCCGACTAGCGCAGGTATTGGGGAACTAGCGGGAGAGTGGCCATCGGGATCCTTAGAGAGGTCTTCTGTTGTCGGACGGTGGGGGTGCCAAGGAAAGTGTGGTAGACTGGGGCCTTCTTTGCGAAGGGGTTCTTGCCCTTGTCGTAGCTCTTGGCGGCGGGCTTGGGGTCAACGTCCTCGTCCATGTCACTTGAATCCTTGGACTCCTCCTCCTCCTTCTTCTTTCCCTTGCCCTTGCCTCGCGGTCTGTTCTTCCGACTTTGCTTGTAGCTGGACTCCGGGTCTTCCTTGAGGTCGTTGACGAACTTGCAGTGTCGATTGGTATGGGTGGCCTTGCCGTTGGCATCGAGGTGTACGAGGCACGGCATATCGCGGTACTCCTCGTAGGTTTGGGGAACGCGGAGCGGCGCCGAGTTGGTTTCACTTCCTCGTTGCTGCCCGTGGCCTGCTCCCCTTCCTCGGCCACGTTGTCCGCCTTCTCCTCGTCTTGCAAAAGTCATAGCGACCATGTCGGTAGATTGCTTTTCTTTTGGAGCGGTTTTCCGCTTTGTATTGCTGTTCCTCCGAGCTTGGGTTGGAACGGCCGTTGCCGGCAAAGAGCCACAAGCATCGTCGTCGGCAGCTGCGAACTCACTAGCTAACTGAATCATATGATTCAAGTCAAGCTGATGATTGTCCTGCAAGCGCTTTAGCTTATGTCGGAGCAACGTACCCCTTTCCAACCCATCAATGAAGGCGGCCATGGCGGTCTGAGCATGCACTCCTGCGCAGGAATTTTTCATATCCATCCAGCGGGAGAGGTAGGCGCGAGACGTCTCGTCTTTCTCTTGCACGCACCGCTGTAGATCGCCCACATTGCAGGGACGCTTGTATGTACCCTCAAAGTTTTTGGTGAATGCTTCTTGCATATCCAGCCAGTTGTAGATAGATTTATCTAGCAAGTCGTCGATCCATTGACGGGCCGTACCCGCTAACATTAACGGAGACGTTGGGGTTGCCTCTGGCAATCTCCACCGCGTTGTCGTAGTCCTGCAACCATGTGGCGGGGTTGTCGGTGCCGTCATAGGGCTTGATGGTCTTGTCAATCCGGAAACCTTTGGGGTAAGTTGCGGAACGTATTGCGGGTCCAAAGCAACGTGGTCCCAGGTATGGTCCTTCCCGGGCCTCGTGGATCTTATCGATCCGCAATCGTGCATCGTATGGCTCCGGGTTCTTCTTCTTGTTGTCAACAGGGGATGGGCTGCGTGAACGACGCGGGCCTATTCTGCCATGGTGACTGCTTGGCGGCGACGGAGGCGGAGGTGGTGGTGGGTTAGCCTTCTTGCTGTTACCCTCCTGCGACGCCTCACGCTTGTCACGGTTGCTTGTCGAACGCGGAGGGTCGTGGTGTGACCTGCTCTTGTGTCCTTGGTGGCGCTCTGCATCATGACGGGTCTGTGCCGCATTGTCGCGGATGACGATAACACACTGCTTTGGAGGGGGCATATCCGTACGATGGTGATCCTTGTAATCTTCCTGACGTCGAGGGGATCGGGGTGGTGGCAATGGGCGGTGAGGTCGGGCTTTTTCTCCGTGGTCGGAGGATATGGGGATAACGTCCTTCCTGTTGCGCGCATTCCTCCGTCTTTGTTCTGATGAACCCGTCTGTGATCCGACATCTTGAGGAGATATGTCCCTTGGCGGTTTGTACTGGCTAGATCAGCAGAGCGCTGCGTCAGAATCAAGCCTCTGAGAGGTGGCCTTTTCCTGCTGCTTTACCGCCTTGGCCACTAGGTCATAGACATGTTCTACTGCCTCAGGCGATGTATCCTGCTCCAGAAGGGTCTTGGCGACGGCGAGGTTAAGGAGTGGGGTGGGCATCACCTGCTTGCCTTCATTGTCAATGTATGGCTTGGCCTGTGCCGGCTTCGAGGGAGCCCATCCTAGGTTGCGCCGTACACGTGATCGTTGATGACGCCTTGGTGGAGCCTTCTTAGCCTTCTGCTACTGCAGCAGAGTCTTGTACTCGACCTCCATTGCTCTAGCTTTCTCTATGGACTTCTGCGCGTTGACCAGATCTCGATCTAGCTTAGCGCCTTGCTCCGCAATGGCTTGCGCCTCCTCCAGCAGCTTTGGCGCTTCTCAAGCTGAGTCACGTTCGGATATGATCAACGGTTAGTGGCTCGATGAGGAGATTGCCGTACATCACTCTCTATCATTTGGAGTAACATGGGCTGCTGACGTGGATCTTTGGAGGTGGCAAGTTTGCGGTGTTGTTGTTGCTCGGACGGTGCGAGTTCCTGCGGCTTTCTTTGGGTTATCGGAGGAGGCATGACCTTTTCGCGATCATCATCGCAGCAATTAGTGGCCCTTCCCTTTTTCCAGCCAAGTAGCGGAGCTTGCCAGGTTGATCTTCATCCATCGCTGTCGGTGGTGAAGAACACCCCTCGAGACATGACGGTGTTGTTAGCTTGCTCGTCAGAGTACTCCTCCTCCATCTCCTGCATAGCGGAGTCTAGCTCTTCGGACTGAAGTCTACCTCCTGAATATGCATTGAAATCAGCATAAGCGCCAATGACCAGTCGGAGGGTGCGACTTTCTTGATGACGGGCGGTGGAGGTACAACGGCCTCGGCGATAGCGGAGGTGGTGGTGCTTTCTGACGATGGCGGCGGGAGGTGGCGGCGGCTGCGGAACCGGAGGTTCTCCGTCTCTGAGCGCAAGCTCCATCTGGGCTGCCGCGTCAGCTGCCGTGTAGCTGTTGACGGTGCTCACCATCTCTTAGAGTGTAAGGCGTCCTATTGCCTACTGCCGACGTAAAGAATGTTGGAGAAGTGTTCCGCGGTCCAGTCCTTCCACGACGTGATACAAAGCGTTATCATCGGGGTAATTGGCCAGGTCGGCCCGTATACGGAGCCACCTGGCGAGGTAGTTGCAGGGGTTTTTCGCCCTCTCTCTGAACACAGCGCGCTAGGTCGAAGATGGTAGCACGCCGACGAACTTGGATCTCTACTGTCCAGACGCGCGGACAAAGCCGGTGGATTTGAAGTGATCTTCCACCTTTATATCCGACATAGGGGCGGTTTGGGTGGGTTTTGAATTTTTCCGATCTTTGCCGGCAAACTCCGAGGAGAGATCCGACATCGATCCTTCCGCGAACGTATCATGCCCGTAGGTGGTCCGTGCGGGTCTTGATGCTTTCCGATCTTTGCCGGAAAACTCCAAAGAGAGATCCGACATCGATCCTTCCGCGAACGTATCCTGCCCGTAGGCGGTCCGTGCGGGTCTTGATGCTCCTCCGACTACCAGGGAACTAGTGCCCGAGTCGGTTTCGTCGATGAAGAGGTGGATGTCTCCGATAGAACGATCGAACACGCGTGAGGTTCATCTTCGGGATCCGTAACTCGTCGGGGACGATCGAAGCGTTGTCGGAGAAGAGAACGGCCAATGGCTACGGTTTCGCCGATTCCGCGAAGATCTTGGTCCTCGCCTGAAGAGCCTGAAGCGCCTCTTGCCCCACGGTGGGCGCCAAGCGTCGTGGTATTGCCGACAGTGCCATGGAGGGGTCCTCACAAAGGCGTGTTTAGAGCGTGGGGTAAGGCGGACGGTTGGCAGTGCAGGTAACACGGCTTACGGTTCGGATCACCGGTGTCGTAATCCTACTCCTGCTATAAATCACTATAAGGGCAATACGCCGAGTTACAAAGATAGGTTCGCTGTGCGAGGTTGTATGAATCGATGCCCTAAAGGCTCCCATAGGCCCGACTAATTGTAGAGGGAGTGTCCCAACCTTTATTTAACATAAGGTGGAGTCCCCTGTGTTTACAATGCTAGTCCCTGGATCAATAGCTAGCATCCACAGTTAAGATGTAATATCAAGAAACAAAGGTCATAATACAACTTTATAACGAGGAATAACATAGTTTTATTACATCTTACATAGCTCATTTGGCTATTACATCACATTGCAGCAGAATATCCATAAGCATGGGGTCCTTCATCTTCAAAGTGCCACAGGCAGACATGTTGGTTGTAGACTTTGTAATCCTAATCAATCAATCTTCACTAAAAACAATCAAACATGCAACATTACAAGTTACAACCACAAGGGTCAATACATTTGAATTGTATTGGCAAGTGATACTATGGTAGTATAGTGGAGTCTATCATCTATTGCATTTGTCTAACTGGGGTTGAGGCTTGCATTGCTCAAAATATATTTTTCCTTATCATTTGAAAATACTAAGTTTTTGTTTTGACAAAATCTTTTCCAAGGCATCTCTCAATCAAATATTGAAGATTTCAATAACCCTTGTTCAAACCACAAGTTTTTAACTTCAAAATTTGAATGATGAGATTCTTGATTGCTTCCATGTCTTGATGCTCAAATTGTCCTTTACCAGGGACATGGCTAAGTACTTAGATTTACACTCTGCAGAGGTGGTGCACTTTCCCCACAAGACTTGGTTTCCCAAGAGAAGATCTTTCAGAAGCCTTCCCTTAGACCAAAATGGACGCATTCCAACCTATCAAAAACTACCACCCACTGTCCATATGGCTAAGTTCTTGCAACCTATATGATCCAGGCAGAGCCCATAATGCCAAGTGGTTGCACTTGAAGCTTCTCAACATTTGACATCTCAAATCTCTTTGTTCCTGGGTGGCCATCCACAAGTGAGATACACAAGGTCAACCATAGACATGGGCCTTGTGAACCACTCAACCAAAATCCACCAAGCAAGTCCCATTCCACCCAGGTGATTCATTAACTTAGTTGTTTTATTAAACAAAACACAAGTCCTCAGACTTAGAATATTTTTCCATAGTGTGAATATATATTCCACCCATGTTTTCTATTAGCTAGGCTAAGCTTGATAGTAATAGGAATCTTAACTTAGGAAGATTTACACTAAGGTTTCATCTACTAGGTTTTCGTGTAGCAAGGTTTATACTTAGCAAAAATTCATGCAAGTTTTACTTAGAGAAAATCACTAATGCATAGTGAAAGTAATGGGACACAAGTATGAAGCATCACTTGCGTTTTTGGTAGAGGGTATAGGTTCACTCCTTGTCCTTGCAACAATCACACTCTTCAAGTCACTACAAATCAATCAAGCAAGGCACAAACTCAATCTACCAATCAAGCAAAACAACACATAAAATGACAAAGTCAAAGTAATGCATGCAAGCATGCCAAACTTTGTTTTATTTGGAAAGGTCCGTTCCTAATGGGTCATAAACATTTGAAAACACCTAATGGTCATTTTGTAAAGTGGCAAAGTCATTTGCAAAAGGTTTCACTTCAAAAACCATTTTCAAAACAAAGTATCATTTTATGTGGTGTAGAAATATTTTTACTAAGGCATTAATCTATAGGGTTCACAAAATATGTTTTCAAACCATAAAACCTGGTGTTTAGGGTCAGAGAGTTTAAAACAAAACAATTCCCAAAATTTTTCTTCCAAAAATCATTTTTAATAAATAAACCATATTTCTATTTGACTAGAAATGGTTTTTAAATCAAAGAATCATTATTTTGTTTCACCAAATACATTTTTGAAACCACAAAGTGTTTCCTATGGTCAGTAGGTTCAAATCACACCATTTGCCAAAGATTTTATCCCCAAATTCATTTTTAAACAATTTTCTCATCCTTAACAAGCATACAAATGTTTCTGCAAAAACAATCATTTTTCCAGAAGCTTTTTACCAAACAAAAGGCATTGTTGGCTAGGGCTTGTTCCACTGATTCCAATGATATAAAGTTTGCAAACTTTGGACGTGTGGTTTAAAAGTTACAAGGGTTTCAAAATGGATCTAAATCTGATTTCAAATTCTATTTTAAATCGTCTGGTGCCACGCATCCTATTCTCATTCGTCGGTACCGCTTCACTCGGATCGGCTATTCTGGCGCGTTGGATCAAGTTGAATCATGCGGATCAGAAGCGTGCATACCCATTCGCTTACTTTCTATCCAATCCACCAGATCGAGATCGGATGGCTGCTGTGAGCTCGACCCTAAATGAGCGGCGCCGTGTTCGGCGGCAAGCGGCGGGTTGCGGCGCCCGGCGTCTGAGAAGCAAGGGTGGGTGGGGAGGTACTCACAGCGTTCGCAGAGGCCTGGGGAAGCTCAAGGCGGTGTCGTTTTGTCGAGGGGCGCACTGGAGCGGACTTGATTGCTCGCCGGAGTTCCTGCTGGCGTCGGGTTCGCTCGGGCGTCATCGGAGACGGGGCTACGATGCACTCTAGGACAAATGGGAGACATGGTCAGACACGCAAAGCTATGGCGACGATGTGTGCGTGAAGGAGAGGGCACGGGGTGGTCGGAAACTACCTGTGGGGCTCGTCGGAGATGAACCAGACACGTCGGCGGCGGTTGTCATTGTCGACGCCTTCGAGCGTCTTGAGTGAGCTGCGGCTGCAGAAAGGTCCGCTGGGGGATGCTGATCACAGCTGCGTGCTCGAGGAGGCAAGAGGTGGCGTGTGCTGGCCGGAATCCTCGCCGGAGCATCGTCGGAGTCAGTGATGGTTTGGGGACGATTTGAGCAGCCTGGTGGCTCTCTCTGGTTCTGGTTTGGGGGAAAGGAAGAGAGAAGCATGGCGTTTAACACAGCGTGGTTGCTGGACTGAATCAACGCGGTAGTTAAGTGAATTTAATCGGGAATTGATTGACAGAGAACGGCAGCGCTGTCTAAGGAAGAACAGGTCGCGGTGAAGACGATGGCTGGCGATGTGGGGCCGTTTCGTCAGTGAGAAAAGGAGTGAGGGGGAGGGTCCACCAGTGAGTGACCTAGCGGGTTGCTTTTGCGGTGGAAAACGATTCACTCGCTGAGAGGGGGAGGTGGGCTAGGTTGGGCTGAGTTGGGCCGAGTTGGGCTAGGATAGTTGGGCCAGTCCGTTTTCATATTTTTTCTATCTGAATCTTTTATCCTTTTCTATTTCTATTTTTCTGTTTTGAAATTCAAACAAACATTCATACATTCAAACAATTCATACAATCACCACACTTGTAATGAGTTTTTGGTTCTGTTTATCAACATAAACCAAATCCCAAAATAAAATAATATTTTTATTCTTTTTAGGATCCATTCATTAATTAAATAAAATGGACCTTTAGTTATTTAATCAAATAGGGTTTGATTTATTTAATAAAATCTCCATTTGAAATCCAAATATTTTCAAAACCAAATCAGTAGGTCTTACTTGGAAATGGAAAATTTGTTTTAAAATAAAATAACATTTTATTTTAGGGTCCAATAACAATTAAATGAATAGACCTTATTCATTTAACTCAAATAGGTTTTGTTTTATTAAAATATTTATTTTGAAATATAAAATAAAACCAAAACACTTCAATAGGTTTTATTTGGGAATATAAAATACTTGGAAAACTTATTTTAAAATAAATAAATATGTTTTAGTGTTTATTTAAAATGGGAAAAGCCTTTACTTAAATAAAATTGGATATTAAATCCTTATTATTTTATTTAAATAAACCTTTACTATTTTTATCAAAACAAAAAGTTTTTATTTCAAAAGCTTGGCCAAGGTTTAATTTGGCTTTATAAAATAATCTTTATTTACAAAACCACCTTTTCTTTTGAAAACCAAAACCTTTATTAAAAGATCCAAAATAGTAATTTTAAATATTTTGAAGTTTACTGTTTATTTAACTTTTTTTAAATCCATTTAGGATTTTATTTGATCCAAATAGGTTTTGAAAGTTCCCATTTGGATACAAAAAGTTTCTTCTCATCTTGAAAATCAACAAAGGTTTTATTTTATTCATTTAATTTTCACATTACAAGATTTGGAAAATCTTGGGATGTGACACTAATATAGTCGCCAGATCCTAGGGTTACATGGAAAAGTCCTAGCGGACAGTTACTGAGTCCTACCGCCTATTACTAGTCTTGTGTATCTTGCACTCCAAGGCTCGGATGCATGGTGACTCCACCGTAGCCTTCCTTTATCCGGCATGGGCCTCCCTTCTAGATCCACCTAACTGGGCCGCCCAGCAGGCCACAGGCCATGCTACCGACTATGGGCCACCCGGGTTAGTCGGATAAGAGACATGCTATGAGGATACCCATATAGCATATCCCCAACAGCAAGATCCCTGCTGCCAAGACGGGTAAGCGACTCGGGACTTCCTCCAGCACCCAGCCTTCCAAGAAGAGCCGGGTCGACCCTACTGCTGCTCCTAAAGCCACATCTTCCCAGCCTTGTAAGACTACTACACGCCGGGTCCTCCATGATGCTCTGCGCGACCCCACCATCTTTGGGTAACTTTCGCTAACTGTTACCTTATGTTTTTCTTTTCTATGCCTGTTTCCTTATAGACTTCTGTTTTATTTTCAATGCTGCTATGTCTGCTAACCAAGCATCTCCCATCATGACCTCCGCCATTACAGAACCTATTTATCCTCCCCGTGAAGATCCAGTATTGCAGAGCCCCGTTCTGCTAACCAACGTTGCTTTGACACTTGATGAGTGAAATCACAAAAATGTTTTGATCAATCATACCATGATATGTACACATCCAGATATGTACTATGCTCTAAGTGTTATGAGCATATACCAAAATGAATCATAAAATGATCATTGGACTATAGTGAGGATATTATTATGATCTTTTGGAAGAACTAAGAATATATTTGTGTAGAGGTGACAAACAATTACAAATAGTTCATTGTAAAGCGTTACATTGATACTAATTTTGTCACAAGATACAAATTAAGTTTATCTCAATTTAAAATATGGGTGGCACAATTTAATGTAAAGGAGATTCCATGATGGATTTGGATGAATTCCAAAGTTAAGACATTGTGACGGATACTACAACAAAAAGAAAAGTGTATGACTGCTATAGTAGCACCAAAGGAGGGAATTTGTGTCAAGTAGTTTGTTATCAAACTAATGTGTGGTTCGCAATGGGCTACACTAAAGATATATTGTACGACAATAGTATCGACATGATTTAACCCCAAGGAACTAAAGGTCTCACCAAAATACCAAATTTATATAATGCCATCTCATTGGAAAATGAGTGATGCGTGCAGACACAAAGACATGCAAATACACACGGACCTGAAAGTGTCAGATCCGTAGATTATGATAACCACTTGCAATCGCGTATATGGAACATCGGAAAGCCATAGGTGTTCACTATGCAAAGTTTTCAAACTAGATTATTGTCTCTAGTGCAAGTGGGAGACTGGAGGGAATATGCCCGAGAGGCAATAATAAAGTGGTTATTATCGTATTCCTTATTTATGATAAATGTTTATTTTGCATGCTCTAATTGTATTAATACGGAAACATTAATAAATGTGTGTTTAATAAACAAAAGGAAGTTCCTAGTTATGCCTATCTTATAAACTAGCTCGTTGATTAACAAGATGATCAAAGGTTTCCTGATCATGGACATTGGATGTTGTTAACAGCGATGTCACAACATTATTCGAATGATTTGATGAACATTCATCCGAAGTATAGCATTACGATCAAGGTCATTGTGTTTATATTGCTATAACATCATACGAAGTAATCTTAGTCCTTACACCATGAGATCATGTCAACCACTAACACCGGAAGAGTATCTTGATAACATCAAACGTCACACCATAACAGGTTGACTATAAAGATGGGTTCAGTGCTACGAAGGTGTTATGTTGAGGCTCATGGATCAAGAGTGGATTTGTCCATCGCGATGACAGAGAGATATACTCTGGGCCCTCTCGGTGATATAATATTAGTTAGCTTGCAAGCAAGTGATTTTTATCACTAGAATGTTATATCACGGGAACGAGAAAAGAGTACATGTCGGTAACGAGATCAAACTAGGTATGGAGATACTGATGATCAAATCTCGGACATGTAATATATCGCGAGACAAAGGGATTGAGTTACATGCGTATAAGGTTCACACGATCACATAAGTCATCGTTGAATGTGTGGGAGTCGGTACGGATCTCCAGGTCCCGCTGATGATTATTGATCGGAGAGGGGTCTCGATCATGTCTACGTTGTGCAAGAACCATAGAGTGACACACTTAAGGGATACTGACACCATTTGGAACAAATAATATACCAGAGATAGAAAAAAGAAAGCACATGAATTTATTTCACTAGACACCGGAACTGTTTCGGTTGAAATATATGAAACTGGTTTTGCATGTGAAATTGAAATGTTGTAAGGGGTTTTATGTGAATGTTTGTTAACTAAAGTAATTAACAAAATTCTGAATAAATAAATAAAAGATTTTTATTTAATGAGAGATTGCATTAAATTTGTTGGAAATTTAATGGAGGTGAGTGGAATTTTGAGTGGGTGGCTATTTATGTGAGTAGGAGCTCCACCCACATGAATGTGGAAGAGGTGGGGGCACCTCCATCGCTTCCACGCCATGGGAGGGGGCTGCCCTCCTCTCCCTATAAAAGGAACCCCACTCCCTCCTCTCATCTCACACCTCCTCGCGAAGGATCTCTCTCCCCCCTTTAGAATTTCCCCATGGTCTTGGATCAGCGAGATACATGTTCCCGGTGGCTTTTTATGGAAGGATTTGTTGCTTCCGCTGCTTCGCTGAAGAGAGGGCGCGGAGGTTGTCGGGGTACTCGGACATGTGTGCGATCACAGATGCACCACTGCTTTGCGGTGCTGGACTAGATGGTGCTGGACCAGATGGACTTCTTCTCGATCTTGAGATCGGCAAGCATTCGACTACATCATCCACGAGTACAAACTCGTTAACACTATTCGGTCTTCGAGGGTATGTATTCTATGGATGTATATCCATGTGTTGCTTGTATCTAGTAGATAGATCTTGGTACATAGTTTTTCCCATCGTAGGAAATTTTTTGTTTTCTATGCTGCGAACCCTACAGTAGGGGTTCTCCGGCCTGATGTAATCGTTCTCCTCATAGGGGTCCCAGACGTGCGGGATCTGCCGGGGACCGGCTGGGGCCTCCTCGTCGGCGGCTATAGTAGAAGCGGGGATGGGGGGCTGGATGGGGACGACAGCTGCCTTCGATGCCTTGACGGTGGCCTGTATGGAGATGGGGGCCTCCTTGCCGGCGGCTATGGAGGAAGCGGGGACGGGGGTCTGGATGGGGACGGCAGCTTCCTTCGATACCTCGATGGGGGCCTCTACGGGGACGGGGGCATCCTTGCCGGCGGTCTTGGAGGCGATGATGGCCACTGCACCATTCTTCTCCATCGCTGGCGTGGTTGGGGTTTGCTTGGGGGTTTGCAGAAGGTGATGAGACAGTGTAGATGGTTGCATGAGTGAGTGAGCGAGTCATGAGTGAGAGTGAGGAGGCCTCTATAAAAAGGTGAAGGGAGGAGATGTTTCGTTGCACCACTATGCACCACGTAACCGCATATGCTACCGCACCATGCACAACCACACGCGTCCGCTACCGCCCCATGCACCGCAACATGTGTACCATGTGTCACATTTTCCCCCTCGTGTCTAACCTTGGCCACTTAGTTGTGCTCATTTATACCCTCGATTGTAACACTGGCAGTTTGTTGTACTTAGTTTTTCCCTCATACTTACTTTTATCCTCCGATGGCTGGTCAACATAATGTCAACCAATGGGTTTTAGCTAGCTAATTGAGTCATTTTATGCACAACAAATTCAAAAAGATCAAAACATAGTGGCATCTACCCAAGGAGTCTGTTATGTGACCTACAACCATAAGAAATGTATATAAATCAAGTTTTAACCCAAATCACCACTTCTAAAATCACCTACTATCTATGAAGGTTCATGGTTTTCTACTTAAGCCTCTTCCCAAAACATCCCTCCCCAAAACATAATTTGTCTGAATGAGGCAATAATTGTCAAACTGATATATATTTGAATTGCAAATAGTTTGATGTATGCCAAGATGTATTTTATTGTATAAAAGAAGCATTTACTATTTTTTAAATCTCTTTCTATTTTCTATTTGAACCCCTTTATTAGTTTTGCCCTTGGTTTTTAAGTTCTACTCATTTTTCCCCTCTCTCTTAGTCACAAACTCTCACACATGTGCTCATCTTGGCTGCTATGCTCTAATTGGTCGATACAGTTGTCACGCGGATCGTACCCACCAACAGTCGATCCTCTGATTGATCCTCTCTGATCTAGCGGACATGATAACCCCTGTATCTATCGGGGTGCATCCTCTATCCATGCAAAATAATGAGTTTGCCATCGATACTTTAACTCCATAAACAAATGATTTTGAATATAATTTGAGGGGAAAGTGTTCAAAGGTGTATAATTTTTCCATTATATTTCACTCCATGAAAATGATAAACAATCAATATTTTATTAGCACAACATTATCATGACCTAAGTGCGATTTCAAAGAGTTCAAAGGTGTATAATGTTGCCATATGCAAATTTATGCATTAAATTCTATGAAAATGATAATCTCTCAAGATTTTCTTAGTAAACCTTTATCACGTATTAAGTGCGATTTCAAAGTGTTCAAAGGTTTATAATATTCGTATACGCAAGTTTAGGGATCACTTTTCACGCTCTCAAAATGGTAAACTCTCAAGATTTTCTTAGGACGCTATAATTTTGAAGTGTTCAAGAGTTGTGTCAATTATAAACAATCTTTTACATTAAGATTTGTATAATTTTTTCAATTTGAAAGTGTTAAAGATTTGTGTCAATTATAAACACTCTTTCACAGTAAGAGTTGTATATTTTTTTATTTTGGAAGTGTTCAAGAGTTGTGTCAATTATAAACACTCTTTTACATGAAGAGTTATATAATT
Source organism: Avena longiglumis (assembly GCA_030063025.1). NCBI lineage: Eukaryota > Viridiplantae > Streptophyta > Magnoliopsida > Poales > Poaceae > Avena > Avena longiglumis. The sequence goes on from CP125976.1 coordinate 514,200,837, forward strand.
TTTTTCATTTGAAAGTGCTCAAGAGTTGTGTCAATTATAAACACTCTTTTACATTAAGAGTTATATAATTTTTTTAACTTGAAAGTGTTCCAGAGTTGTGTCAATTATAAACACTCTTTTACATTAAGAGTTGTATAATTTTTAAAATTTGAAAGTGTTCAAAATTTGTGTCAATTATAAACGCTCTTATACATGAAGAGTTATATAATTTTTAAAATTTGAAAGTGTTTAAGAGTTGTGTCAATTATAAACACTCTTGTCTATTAAGAGTTATATAATTTTTTTAATTTGAAAGTGTTTAAGAGTTGTGTCATTTTATTATTTATTATACATCCATCTCCCTATTGTTTAATTATAAACACTCTTTCACTTGATTTCAGCCGAGAAATTAACTCGATAAACCAATTAAATCATCAGAACGGCTTGCTGACCACATTCTCCATAGCACTGAGGGTAGCCTGTTGATCGATTCGGGGTTGTTCTTAAGCTCCATAGCACTGAGGGTAGTTCCTCTATCCAACAACCAGGCGATATCTGGAGTGGTTCCATTAGGCAGGGTTTTATCCCGGATAGGACTAAGTCGTTAGCTCGTTCAACTTGTCCATTTGATTCTGGGTGAGCGACTGACGTTACATCAAGTCTGGGGCAGCCACACCCCCTCTAGGCACGGCCTAGGCCCACCTGCAAGAAGGGTTGTGGGCCCCTCGTGCCTACCCTCCGATCGTACTGCCTGTGAGTCTTCCGTGAAATAGGATTTTTGGCATATTTTGGGATTTTCACGATAGTTGGTTTTTTGCACAAAAAGTAGACACCAAGGTAATTCTGCTGAAAACAGCGTCAATCCATGTTAGTTGTATCCAAATCACACAAGTTTAGAGGAGAAACAATAGCAAAAGTGTTCGGGAAAGTAGATACGTTTTGGACATATCAACCATTGACACGCTACACAAACAAATTAGTGATGATGAAATTAAGGCCTTTCTCCTTATGAATCTTGTAATTGCCTTGCATTTCTGTTTCCTTATTTTCCATTTCTATCTCGGCGAGGCCGAGATACTTTGTTGTTATTAACGGAACATACGTTCTGAATAAGAAAGTCAGCACCAAGTCGAGCTCCAGAAAGAGTGAGATGAGGTGACTCGACTAAAACAGCAAATGGAGGAAATGGCACAGAAGCATAAGTCCGAATTGGAGGTCTGCACCAAGAGATCGCCGAGAAAGATGGGCAATACGCCATCGGATCTGAGAAAACCAATCAGTTGCTCAAGGAGGCTGAGTCAGCTCACCAAGACTTGGATGTTGTTCAGGCCAAGGCAAAGATCTGGCAACCCAAGCTCAGCATGATCAACTCTTTCCTCGGTAGTGAGTTCTTACCCTTTTTTACTATGTTGTCGTTCTTACTTTCATCTTTTTTGGTGTTTTTGATGATCCTTCTCTTTTTTGCAGAGAACTTTCCTAAGGACGATATGTTCTCCTTGAGAGCTATGAAGAAAGTGCGAGCCGAGTCTGGGGCCCCAGCAGTTGGCGAAGTCACCATCGACGAGCACCTTGCTACCCTCTCAGAGCGTGTGACTAACTTGAAGTCATGCGGTGTCGACTTACTCAAGTCGGCTATCCATGCATTCAGGATGCTCTGGCCGGATGAAGATGCACCTACGCTCATTGAGCCTCTTACTTCTAAGCTGCTACTCACTAAGGAAAGGCTTGATCAATGGCGTGAGTCGGCTGGCCGTGTCGCGGTGGACAAGGCCCTTTCCTTCGTGCTCTGATGGTATGAGTATATCAATCTTGATGTTCTCCAGCATATGAGGTCCGAAGGCAAGTAGATCCATGATCCTGATCTCATCAAGAAGCGCCAAGAGCGAGCCTACACAATGGTGGAGTACGCCCTGGTGCATGCCTGGTGTGACGGGGCCAGCTTCCTTGATCTCGCAGAGCCCCTTGCTGATATTGCCGATGATGATGGTGCTGACAGCAAGGCCACCGAGTCAGACATGGCAGACTCGGCCAATGCGCATGACTCGGCAGATCCTGATGATGCTCCTAGCTCCAACCCCGCCGATGCTCCTTCGAGTCCAGCTGCCTCTTAGGATGGTTTAGGAAAAAACACTTAATTCTCATGAGATCCCCAGTATGCCAGGTGCAGATGTAAGAAATACTGCCGTTCTTTTGGTTGTGTGACTTTGTGAATGCTTAAACTTTATTTTGCTTAAATATGAATCATCCAGGGGAAAGTCCCCGAGTTTCATTTGCCGTTTTCCTTATCCTTGAATTTGGCTCTTGTCTACCTTTTTTGGCATTCGACATTAGAGTCTCAAAGTTCTAAGGATTAAGTTAGCGGATATGAAACTAGAAAACTTGAGCTAGGATCATTCGACATACAAGCCGACATATCCTGCAATGGGTTATTTATAGCCATAGACAGGGTCAACTCGTGTTCATTCCCTTACTTATCCGTTGTTCAAGTTTACCCGTCCTTGGTCATTTTCTCTTGCTTGCCATGAAGCCGTGTTTTCGGACAATAGCATAGTCAAAAATTTGACCTCATACGAGTAACATTACTTATTTCGAGATAAGTTTAAGTGTCAATGCCAGCTGACATGAAATATGTAAGAGTTGTTAGACCCCTCCTTTATAAAGGAAAGGATCCCTGTGATTGCAATGCTAGTCCCTGGATCAATGCTAGCATCCACAGTTTAAGATGAAGTACACAGATACAAAGGTCGTTTATTACATTCATTCCAGAGATAAAACATAGTCTTTACAACTCAGGCCATAGGCCTAATACAAGAGTTTTAAGGAATAAGTAAATAAACACAAGTCTTCATCTTCATGTGCCACAGGCAAGCATGTTGAGTGTAGACTCATGACTCCTATTCATCATCGGAGTAACCTACAACATCACAAGTTACAGCCACAGAGGGTCAATACTTTGGAATAGTATTGGCAAGTGATACCTTAGTATATTTTAAGTGGACTATATTATTATATACATTTTGGCTAAGTGTAGCTTGGCTTTCTTTGCTTGAAAATAAGTTTTTCCTATTAGTTGCAATCACTAAGTTTTCCTTTGTCAAAACATTCCCTAGGAAACCACCAATAGACATTGAGGTCCTTCACCCTTGTTCACCCACAAATTTTATTTAGAAGTTGGAGTGATGAGATTCTTGTAGCTTCCATGTCTTGATGCTCAAAAATGTCCATTGCCTTGGACTAGGCTAAGTACTTAGGTTTTCCATCTGCAGAGGTTGTGCACTTTCCCCACCGACTTGGTTTCCCAAGACAGACCTTTCAAGCCTTTCCTTAGTCAAATGGACGTTGCTCCAACCTATCATCCCATCTACCACCAACTGTCCAAATGACTAAGTTCTAGCAACCTATATGATCATGGCAGAGCCCATTTTGCCAAGTGGTTGCACTGTAAGCTTTCTCAACACTTGGCCTCCAAATCCCTTTGTGCCTGGGTGGCATACCACAAGTGAGATACACAACCCAAGTCCATGGCCTTGTGTAACCACTCAACATAACCCAATCATTCCATTCCACCCAGGAGGTTCATTTGACTTAGTTGTTTTATTAAGAAATTATAAGTCTCTTGACTTAGAATATTTTTATCATAAACCATATAGATGTTCACCACCCTTGTTTACTATAAGCTAGGCTAAGCAAAGTATGGTAACTTAACTTAGGAAAATTTCCCTAGCAATTCTACTATTTCACTATACTTAGGATTTCCCATCTTAGCACTAAGCAAAATATCATGCAATACTTTAGCAAAAATATCTAATGCTAGTACAAAACTTAGGATAGGAATATTCATGAAAATATCACTTGCCTTGGTAGTGGGGAGAGTAGCACTCTTCACAATCACAATCACTAGCAAAATCTACACAAGAAATTAAAGCATACAATTACACACAATTAAATACAACCAAAAATAATATGAATGCATGCATGCAAGAATTTACCAAGTGTTGAATTTTGAAAATTCTACCAAGTATGTTCATGACTACAGAAACTTAACATGTCACAAGTTTGCCAAATAAACTTATTTGGCCCCAATATAATTTACAAAAATAAATCTTTATCCAAAATAGTCCTAAACTTGTTCCACAAATAAAATCATTTTAACTGTTACTATATGCTAAACAAAATTCATATTCAGAAAGGCCTTGTTTCACTGAATCCAACGGTATAAAGTTTGCAAAAATCTAACGTGGCAATTGAAAGTTATGAGCATTTGAATTTGGATCAAAATTCTGGTTTTTAAATCTGTTTTCAGATCTAACCTAGCCACGCGTCATGTTTTTATTCGCCCGTACCGTTTCGCACTGGATCGAGCTCCACGGCCGTAGGATTTAAATGAAATCTGGCGGCTCAGATCGCGTACTGCTTCAGAGTAAGTGATTCTATCCTAGCGCCATAAATCTTGATCCAACGGTATTATCTATCGGCCAAGAACTGGCGGGCGGCGGTGGCTACCGGCGGGCGATCGATTAATGACGGAGGCGGCGCTACAGGGGGTAGGTGAGATCGAGAAATAGCTCACCGTGCTCAAGAGATCTTGGCGAAGCTCGTCGTACTCGCAGTTGGTCAAGGGGCGTTCAGGCACGGTTGCGATTGCTCGCCGGAGTTCGTGGCGGCGTCGGGTGCGTCAGGTGGTCGTCGTGGACGTCGCTGTGAATCACCTCAGGGCAAGATAGTGACACGGTTAGGTTCACAGGGTCAAGGGGAAGTTGTGTGCATGAACGGAAAAGGCGGTATGTACCTACGGGAAAACTCGTCGGAGTTGATGTCGTCGGTGCTCGCGGTGTCAAGTGGAACCGGCGACACTGGGCAAGACAAGACGGACTAGTGAGGTCGAGAGGTGCAAAGATACACCGAGTCGATAGCAAGAACGAAAGGGAGGGAACTCGAGGCTCACTGAATCGCCGCCGGAGGGCTCACGTGGCGATTCGCGGAGGATTGAGGGCAGCCTGGTGGCGGAGTGAGCGAGGTGTTTGGGGGAAAAAGATCGCGGGGGCAGAGAGGGTCTTATAGCCGGGGAATCGACAAGAAACGCTCGAGGATAAATGCCCATTTACTCCACGCCATTACCGGCCATCACTGCTGCAGCGACGTGGTCGCAGGCGCGGTCTGGGGAAGACGAGGACGACGTGGACGGACCGCTCGTCGGTAAGCGCACAAGGTGTTGTTGGTGGGGGGCATTCGGCGTCATTTGCGTGTGCTTCGGCGTGTGAGAAGGAAAAGGATATCCCCGGGTGGGCTTGCTGGGCTTGATCCGCTGGGCGGATTACGGCATGTGACCCTTTTCCATTGTTTAAGCCTTTTCTTTTTCTTAATTCATTTTCTGGTATGAATTTGATATGAACTCAAATCCTTTTGAATTCAATCTGCCTTCGGAAATTTTGCAGGGTTTTGTGGATTCAAAAACAGTCATATTAACTAAGTGGTTACTTTGCAAGGCTTGGTCAAGCTTGGGTTTCAAAGTAATCAGAGGCTTGATCTAGTTTGCAAATATTTGAAAAAGGATTTTGAAACCATTTCCAAATTTGGATACTTGGGTTAAAAACTTCACCTAATCTATCCATCAATGGAGGCAAGTGAACCAGTACCTAAACATTCAAATTTCAATTGGTGATGGCCATCTTGAGATAAATTGTTCACATGAAATCATAGCTCAGACATCTGTCTCTAAATAATTTTGAGAAAACCCCAAATGCAAAAGATGACATGAATGAGTTTTGAAACTATGATTTTTGGGATGTTACAAGAGTAAACATGAGGGGCAGTCCCCGAGTCAGTTTTTCGAGTCATACCATTTTATTATCAACACATAGACGGCATAAGTGTCCGACATATGAGAGTTCGAGAGATACATACATTGCTTCTCCTAAGTGTAGAAAGGACGGAGCAATGCCACATTCCATGGCCTTTTGGTCTCATCATCAGATCTGTCCGCCTTGTTCTTTTGTGCTTCACGAGCATCTATCAGATACTATGAATCATTGTGCAACACTTTGCTTACAATGATTGGTCCTTCCCATGGGGGTGATAATTTGTGCATTCCAGCTGTGTGTAGCACTAATCTGAGCACCAAATACCCTTCTTGGAAAACACGAGGTTGGACTTTCCGGTATGATAGCGTCGGAGATTTTGTTGGTATATGGCGGATCTGGACAATGCCAGTTATCTTACTTCTTTGAGTAAATCAACTCCATCTTCTCGGGGATGTTTTACCCGGCTTCCGAGTATTGCCTTAGTCTTAGCGAGTCATGTTCTATGTCAGCAGGCAAAACTACTTCTGCCCCATACACAAGGAAGAATGGTGTGTACCATGTTGATCGATTCAGGGTTGTTCTTATGCTCCATAGCACTGAGGGTAGTTCATCTATCCAACAACCAGGCGATCTCTGGAGTGGTTCCATTAGGCAGGGTTTTATTCCGGATAGAACTAAGTCGTTATCTCGTTCAACTTGTCTATTTGATTCTGGGTGAGCGACTGACGTTACATCAAGTCTTATTCGGCTTTCCCTACAAAATCAAGCTAAAGATCCCTCGGCAAAGTTTGTGCTATTGTTTGTGATCACGCTATGCGGGTGACCGTATCTTAAGATTATATCCTTTAGGAATGTGACAGCTGTTTTTCCATCAAGTGTTTTGATGGGCTTCACTTCTATCCACTTGGTAAACTTGTCAACCATTACTAGTATATGAGTCATGCCGCCCCGTGCTGGTTTGAATGGTCCCACCATATCCAGGCACCATACCACAAATGGCCAAGTGATTGGTATTGTAACACCCTCAGAATCGGACCTATGCAAGTTTTAGCGAAACCCGCCAAACCCGCATAGAAACGATTCAAAGGTGCCCACCAGGCACTTTCGTGCGGGTGGAAAACGAAGTAATAACATTAGACAACAGTCCTCGATGGGACCCACAGAACAGATATATATACAACAGCGACTCAATGAGTCAAGAATACAGATACAATATACAACGATCCAAATCACCTTGAAAATGATAGGGCGTCCGACTACGGAAAAGATGCAAATGGGGCTAAGAGCCCTGAAGAATAACCAATGGCGTCCATAACCCTGCCTAGGCCAAGCCGGAAGGGTAACCCTGCTAACGGCGTCGATCTCAAAACCTGCTTAAACAAAAGGGGTGCCGACAAAGGGCAAAGGAAAAAGAGGAGCGTCGATCGAGGCCAGTACACGGCGAGGCTAGAATTCGGCGGTCCTCGCCTACAAAGGTATGGTGGACTGAAGCGGCAGCGGCAGCATGCACTAAACAACCTATAGAGACTCGATACAACTGGCGGCAATCAGAGAGGGGTAAGAAAAGACCTATTCGGGACCAACCTGGTACTACTATCAAACAAACCCATCCTGGCGTTTCCCCCTCGAGACCAAACGAGGAAGTCAACCGAGGAACTCACACGGTTGGCAGTTTTATTTATTCAGTTATCGTTGCAGAAATTACTAGTCAGGTTTAGATAATTGTCCTGATTAAAGAAGCAGTGGGCCCTTTTAGTTATTCATTCCGTTGTAGTTGCATCAATTACTAATCAGATACAGATAGCATGAGATAAACCCAAAACCCAGCAGTTGTTGGTACTTTTATCCAGCCATTCCTTTGTAGTTGCAATACTTACTAGTCAGTACAATAATGGTGGCGACACTCCAAACAAGCAATTGTGGGAAGTATTAATTAGCCATTCCGTTATAGTGAAGCTGATTACTAGTCATTATAAAGTCAAATTTATAGCAATAAACTTTAGTTATGCTTGTCTATGGTCGAATCGTGCTCCAAGTCGTCCATATCCGCGGACCGCTTTCGAGAAAGTTTTACCGGCCGGGTGCACCAATAGCAACACACGCCGATCAACCTCGGAAAAACCAAATCAACACCCAACGAGGCTTTCACGGTGAACAATCACGATTGAAATATTTCAGGGGCCACCCTTGAGTACACCATAGCAAGTAAGCAAGCTCGAGACGGACTCAAGGTTTGCGTCGGTGGTACGACAAAGAAATCCCCAAGCGGGAATCGATACCGCGAAAACACTCCGCTTACCTAAGCGATAAAGTGTGCTCCTGACAATTTAAATACTGAGTAGCATGGCATAAGTGCAGGATAGTAAATAAAACCTCAAACTAGTTTGTGGCCCCAAGAAATAAGATGAATCAAGCTCGGCTGGGGGTCCCATATACCTCCCGGATGTGGATAGCGTGATAAATCAAGGAACAGGTATCAAGTACTCGGGGTCCTACGGGATACAAGTGGGCGTTCGGAAACCAAATATTATCTATCACCCACCGATGCCTCTGCTTAATTCAATTTTAGTTGTTAAACAGGAATTAAAGTGAACGATAAGTAAAACTATGATCATCTCCGACATCAACATGCGGCAATTCATCAACAAGCGTGGCCGAGCGACCGCAGCAAGACTTGAGCAAGCGACTACGACGCGCAAGTCCAACTATCTACCAAACAACAGGTGATAGGATGTGTCCAAGGCAATATAGGGCTGCACGGGATATCACGGGTACGAAAACTAGAGCATCGCAACACAGATAGCAATAGATCAACAGGAGGGAATAAATACTATAAAAGTAAGATAGGTAGAAAGGGGGAGATGCTCGCCTGAAAACATTGCTGAAGGTTCAACCGAAGATCGGGGCGAAGCTCACAACATCTCATCGTCCTATCCGGGAAGAAGCAAAACACTAAAAGGAACAAACAATGCAGCAATTACAACTAATGCGGAAGAATCAGCATGATCATGATATGATGTATGACATGGCAAGTTAATGATGCAACTATGTCGAAAAGGGATTCGGGGCAAAACACATAGATGGTACGACATTCGGGAGGCGCTATTAATACTAAACATTTAGTTCCCACTTTTATTTAACATGTTTACCTTGCCTAAACAATACTGATTATAAAAATGCCCTTAATGCATGATGCAAATGATAACATGGATAGCATAAACAGAAAGGTCTCGTCGAGCTGACCATTTTAGACATATCATTTGTTAAATTTGGAATTATAAATCAAAAGTTATTAAATTATTTAGTTCCAGTGGCATTTGTGGTAATTTAAATCAACTTGGAATTTTTAAATGTGCAAAAAGACAATTTGAATAGCATGTTTGAAATCCTCACATTTTTCTGGTTCAGAAACATATATCATTTGCATTATTTGGATTTATCATTGAAAAGTTATTTAAAATCAGATTTATGTTTGAATTTGAAATAATTAGGAAAATATTTGAATTTATGTCGAGAAAACTTTTATACTCAGCCTTAATTAACCTCGGGCTTACTGGTGGGCGATAACATGGCCCCACGCCAATGGCGGCAGCGAGGGGAAGCGGGTTGCTTCGAAAACACGAGCCTTTTGTAAACTTCTGCACCGACAGGTGGAGGGACGGCGGGTTTAGGCGGAGAAACTTCGAGGACCTAGCGAAAATGCCAAATCTGCCGGGCTGCGGCCATTCTGCGGCTGCTGCGATCGGCCGGCGTTCGGACGATGGCGGCCGTCGCTGATCTAAACGACACGACCCAAACGTAAAATGATAAGGGATCACGGCCTACAACTTTGGTTGGAAGCTAGCGCGGAGGAGGACCGCGCAGACGCGAGCGGCGAACAACGCTGGATCTCACTGCTGCAGCGGCTGCTGTCGGTCGGCGCTTGACGCACGCCTGTGAGCGCTTTCGGCAAGCAGCGAGCTACGGCGAGAGGAGATGCTCTTATGCGGGAGAAGCGGAGCTCACCAGCCTTCGTCGCAGCGGTTGGCGAGGCTCGGGAGAATGCGGATCTGCCGGCGGGCTCGTGGCGAGAAGCGTCAGATCCCTCCAGCCATGGCGACGGCGGTGGTGCTCGGTGGCTTCCCAGCTGCCTCCTCTGGTACAAGCCGCCTGGGGAGGTGCAGGGGGTCTCGTCGGCGACTCGGTGGGTCTCGGGGAGCAGCAGGCACGCAGATCGCAGCCATCCAAGGCGACTAGGGTTTTGGGCTACGGTGGAGAGGTTGCTCGCTGGGGAGGAAGAAGGGAGGCAGGGGGAGGAAGAGAGGCCTGAGGGGGATCTGGGGGAGGCTAGAGGCGGGGAAGGATAAGAACGAAGAGGCAGGTAGATGGCGTGGGGAGGGTAGGTCGGCATCGGCCACCTTTGCACCTCACGTGCATGGGTCGGCGGCACATGGGGAGGAAGGAGGCTGCCAGGTGGGGTAGGGCGAGGCCAGGGAGGCAGGCAGGTGTGGGGTGAGGCTGCTGAGCGGGCCAGGGAGGGGGCTCGTGGTGGGGCACGCCGGCAGGGAGGAAGAGAGCAAGAGAGAGGAGGATAGGGTGGTCTCGATTAGGAGCTATATTAGAGGGGTAGCTCGGCCAGGTGGGGGCCTCATGGCATAGAGAGAGAGAGGGAAGAGGGTGAAGCTAGGATCGGTTAGGGTTTATCTAGAGAGGGAGGGACATGTTAGCTAGGGTTTAGTTAGATTAGGTGCAACTTAGGGCCTAACCAAGATGGGACATGGGGTAAGGGGTAGGTTTAGGGTTTAGCTAAGATGGGGTATGGGGTGGCTTAGGGTTTTAGGTTGTTGAGAGGGGGAAGGATAGATGCTAGGGGTCCTTTTGGCAAGATCAAACCATGCACCAATCCAACCCCAACAAGACCAAGCCTAGGAAAAGAGGGAAAGGGAGGTGATAGCAATAACAGACAAGCAAGATATAAAATGCTCAAGCAATGCAACATATCACATGCAACATTTTAAAATATGATCCATGCAATGTTTGATATGATTCTCAAATGCAATGTGGCATGATGACATGAGCATGCGGTCATGATGATGCGATGCACAAAAACAACACGATTTTCTAGTAGTGGTTTTGCGGGATGCCACAGGTATACTCTTTAATTCAGATGCAGGTAAGTGTGACTTTGATGCGTAGTGTTGGCACCCGTTGTATTTTCTCACCAGTTCTTGTGCTTCCATCAGTGCACTTGGCCAATAGAAACCATGTCGGAATGCCTTGGCTGCTAATGCTCTTGACGAGGCATGATGCCCACATTCTCCTTGGTGAATATCCAACGGTATCTCTTGGCCTTGTTCTAAACTTATGCAACACACTTGTCACACACCTCTTGTACAGTTCCTTGTTAATTATCATGTATGCTTTTGCTCATCTTTCTGTTTGTCTGGCCAATATCTCATCGTCAGGCAAAGTTCCATGTCTTAAGTAATTGAATATTGGATGTGCCCATACTGGTATTATTGGTGCTGGATCTGTTTCTCCATCAATTTCCATTGGCTGAACCGACATAGTTTCTGCCGACATAACCTAAGGAGTCCCCGAGTGTGATTTGGCAACCCCTGTGTTAGACGGAACAATTCCCAAGTTACTCGATGGCTTGCCGGGATGAATATTGACTCGGATTCAGGTGATGTCTTGATTGATGGTTTTCTGAGATGTTACAATGCTACTCCTGGCGGGATTGCTTGCCGAGATGAGCCTAACTTGGATAACACATCAGCTGCCTCATTTTAAGATTTGGGTATGTGTAACATCCCAAAAATATTAAACTAGAATCATCAAACTCTATGCATCAAAATTAGGGTTAACAAAAACTTTTCTAAATAAAAATATGAAAGCATGCATGTGTGTATGCATCCCATTTTGAATTTTTTGAATTGCCTTGTTTATGTGTTTCTTTGCTTGTAAAAGGATTCTTAGGTGAAATAAACATCATCTAGACAATCCCCACACTTTTCCCAAAGACAAATAAATCAAAACAAACAAAATAAGGGAATGGTCATTTTGACCAATTTAACTCCCATGCCTACTTTGGTTTTCTCTAACTTGTTTCAAAACCCAAGCATCTACAGACTCACCAGCACCTACCTAGCACACCCACCAAAAATATTTTCAAAATTCAAAACTTGAATTCATGCGGCCATTTCATCGAACACCTTGCAGATGCAAATCAAATAAAATCCAAACACTATTTGGAGCAGTGATTTGAGCCTAACTTGTTCCCTCTCTGGTTGCAACTAGGCTTTAGTAGATCATCTAGCTCATTTGTAAACATCTAGCACCACTGTAAGCTTGGCAATGTCATCAATGGTGAACAGCCGAAGCCACCCATGCCACCCCAATGTAGACAGCAAGCTAGGAGAGGAACTAGTCGTGCCAACCTTGTCTGGGAGATCACCCATGCCTGACCGCCCCATCTCGACCAGCCCTGCCTCGAAGACATCGACCAGAGCACCCAGGAATGCCGCGCCCATGCCTCTGTCAACCATGCCGAACATGCGCCAGAGCGCCACCCTCGACACACGCCCACAGACCGCGCGTCGGCCTCGCCGCATGCATGTGCGATCACCACCGTCCTAGGAGACTGCCAGACATCCCCGTGCCTCACAGCCACCTCTCGTCGTCGAAGACGCCGCCTCTGCCGCACAGAGCATCACATGTTCCAGACCGTTTGCCACCGCCCCTACACGCGCATTAAAGCCATAGAGCATCGCCAGGAGACCACCGATCGATTGCCACCACTGGCCATGCCTCTAGCAGCCCGTAGCCATGTCGCCACCGTCGCCTGCCCATTCCGTTCGGTCTCATCGTCGAGACTATAAATAGAGGCCTCCACCGCTCAAACTCTTCACACCATCTCACGCCCCTCTCCTCACTGATCGTTCCACCCTGTTCCCGGAGCAAGGCAAGCAGCGCATCGCCGGAATTTGGCCGGAGCAGGCCGCCTCTAGAGAAGAAGGGCGCCGTCGATTTCGTCCACCCCAGGAGAATCTGCCGGTACCAGGAGGTTCGCCGTTGTGGACTTCGTCGTTCGCCCGCCTCGCCGACCCTCGCCTGAGCCCCGGTGAGCCCCCGACGACCCCCACCTGCCGCGTTAGGTTTCTGTCTCGCCGGTGCCGCCCGACGTGGACGATGAGTAGCAGCCGTTCGATTAGACTTAGATCGTGCGGATGATATTGCCCTATACCGCTTCGCGTTTATAGAGCCACTGACTGGTGGAACCCCCCTGTCAGTTGAGCCCCGCGCCGCGGAGTGACACCGGGCCGGCCAATTATCGTTTCCCGCGCAGCCCAGTCGTTTGAATTTAACTTTTTCCAGTTTAATTCAAATATAGTTCTGTACCTCGATTCAGTGCACCAAATTTAATGAAACCAATTTTGTTAGAAAGATATTGAAATGCTTAATCCAAGCACGTTGGATTCAAAACATTTGAATCTATAGATCAACCTTGGTAAAAATAACAAGGCAGAACCTTTTCTGCATTCAAACATTTTTCAAATTTAAACCATAATAGATTTTGAGTTTATTCCAACTCTCAAAAATCACATTTCATCATACCTTTCAGAATATATAAAAACATTTGGGTTTACTTATATAAATAATGTTCAAGTAATAAAAGAATGCCACATAGGCATTTCTAGCCACTTTATTTAAGTAAAATAAAAGGTTAAACCTTATTAAATTGTGACACCACTTTAAATCAAATTCCCATATACAGAAATGTGTGGTGATGACATGTGTCAACATGATCCCATGTTTGGTTTGGAGAATATTAAATCTTAAGTAGTTTTTCAATGAGTAGAAATTACTTTTCTAAAAATAAAAGAAATTAAACCAAGCTTTAATCTTGTAATGTTAGTGATGATGCTAGATCATCTATAGGACCCTTTTTTGTGATGATCGAAAGTAGCTAAGTATTGTTTGGTGATTGTGTACCTCGTATTTATTCATAGACGCTAGTGCCGACCAAGGATACGAAGAGTAAGGGGGATACTACGAAAAAGAAGACGAGGAGAACTTTAACCACTGATCTGCACAAGGCAAGCTTATACTGATACTTGTGCAATCTAACACTTGCAAGATACTATACCTATGCAAGCAAATACTTTCTTGTTACCATGCCAACTATATGCATTAACCATATATGCTCATAACCACTTGATAAACCAATCCTAGTTTTACTTATAAGCTTTATACTTTATTTCTTTATCAAAGCTATTACTTAGAGTTTACTTAAGTGAATTGTAGATACTAGAAAAATAATTTAAGGTTGCATAAAGGGCATAAAATTTGGCCTAAGCTAGATAATCTTTATGTAATCCTAAGGCATGAGATTGAACTTAGTTAAACTCCACTAGTTTACCACCCCTCATTAGTACTTACCCCCACTTGTAGATGCTAGTTCTAAGCATAAAACTTGATCAACTTAGATGGGAATACTTGGTGGAAAAAGGGTTATGAAAACCTTGGAATGATGGATCATTCTATTGAAATGTTTTGGACATGTGTTTCAGAACACCGGATGATTTATGGTGATGAAAATGTTGAGGTATGAGCCTTAGCCCCTTATAAAACTGATGGTTGTCTGGATGCGATACCATTCCAATTTTACCGTACAACCACAATACCCGTGAATTGGGTAGGGCTTGACTGGAAGCTTATATACCTTAGTATTGGTTCCATCACGGCCAAGGTCTGAGCTGAGGCTACCTTGTGAAGATTGTCCACCTGTGCAGTACCCAAGATGACAGTTGGTCATGGTTGGGAGGCCAAACTCACAGGAGAGGTGCTTATACTAGGGCGTGTAATTGAAAGGTTAGGATTGATTATCCGCATACTGAGTATGGTGAATTCAGGATTTGTTCCTGACGGATGTATCAAATGTTGTGGTGAAAGTGTACAATCTCTGTAGAGTGTCAAATTATCCGAATAGCCGAGCCCGCGGTTATGGACAGTTGGAGTGGCCATACTGTTCCCCCGCCAGATGTTTTCAAAATGACTTTTGAAACGAACTAAGACTTTGACTTGACCACAACAGAGTTGTGATATGAAATACAAGTTCCCACTTAGGTGTTATAAAACTTCAACTAGTTTTCTTCATTTCTGAACTTAGTAGAGGTAAATCTGGATTTTTGCAAAACAATCCTAGAGCTTAGTGTCCTACTACCAAAAACCCCTTTAATTATTAGTATTAGTTGCGAGTACTTAAAGAGTACTCATGGATTTGTCCCTGGCTAATCCCGTGGCCAGACTATGAAGAGGAGTACCTGGAGGATGGACCCCAGGAAGGTTACGACAACTAGGATCATCTCCCATCGTCAGCATTGCCTGTGACCCCGAAGATGGAGCTTCGCCTACGCTACCGTTATTATTACGTATTTCCGCTACTTGAGTTGTATTAAGAACTGGATCATGAGATCCTTATTTGTGTAAGACCTTATGTATGGTTTGTAATGGATGATGTATTGTGGTATCCAATTCTGTTATGTCTCACAAAAATGGTAATCTTGGGATTGCGATGTATGGCATAACAGGCATCTGGGATTAAAAATCCGTGTGTTGACAAGTTGGTATTAGAGCCATCCTGACCATAGGAGACCCTAGTTAGACTGGACGTTTGGAATCAAAAACTTAGTTTCAAAACCAAAGAAAGCAAATATTTACAAAAAATTATTCCCATTCTTATCACTTTGATTCTTTCATGAAAATTCATGTTCCTCAAAAACTCTTGCAAAATACATAAAATTTGACACACTTGATCACTATAATAACTTACTCATCTTATATTCTTTTAGATGGACGTGATGTACAGCAAGTTTTACCAGTTGGGAAATGGAGGAGACCTTATCTTTGAGAGGGATTTGGACCAGCTTTTGGAACTTCTGGAGCGTCCGCACCCCGAGTTCTTTGGAGCTTAGCTCAATGATCAAGGAGGAGAAGATCTGTAGTGGCTAATTGTTGCAAGTCTCTGAGGAAAGATTGAACCTCCCACTGCTGAGGGAATTCAGTTTACCTTAAGTGAGAACAACTGGCTCGATGGACTTGCCAGGGCCATGCATGAAGCTCTTGCCCGTCTATGTGGGCAGAGTATCAACCAGATCAAGGGTACTCGCTTTGAGTTTTTCCCAAGGCGTGATGCTATGGGACAGCCACTAGAAGCCCCATACCACCACGAGCTGAAGACTCACTTGGAACACCTTAGCTTCATGATGTACGATCGTCAGCAGGAGTTGGATAATTGCCGTGACTACTCCAACCACAAGTCCGCCTTTATCAAGACGAAGGATCAGACCATTGCCATGCTAGCGAAGGATCGCAAGTCCCGCTGCCGTCAGCTCGAAAAGAAGGAGTGCATCATTGCCCGTCTTCGCCACCGTATCACGTCTTTGGAGGAGACCATCCACGAGAGAGACATGCAGTTGGAGGGAAGGGAGAATGCTGGAGAGGATCTTCATGGAGACCCCTACTCCAATCTCAGCGATGATGATGATTTTCTGTAGGATCAGGCTATGGATTTCTTCACCGATGAGAAGGATTTCGCCTTCATCAATGACGACGATGATGATGAGGATGACGACTACACCGACTCCGAGGAGTAGTAGCACTTGAGCACTAGCGTAGTGAGTAGTATTCAGTCCCACTGTATCGTAGTTTCTAGAATGGTTCCTAAAACCATCGGTTTACCTTGTTATGGTTGAAGGGTTTCGCAGCATAGTAAATCAAAAAAATTCTACGGATGCAAACGGGAAACCCAAGATCTAATCTAGGAGATTCAAACAACGAGGGGGATTAGGTGAGATCTTCATACCCTTGAAGATTCACACAGCGGAACGTTCGTCGGAACGTGGGTGATGTAGTCGTACTCGCTTCTCCTCCTCGCGATCCGATCCGATCTAACACCGGAAGTGGCGATGCCTCCGAGAGATGCGCACGTGCGGCACCTTGACGTATCCTCCTTCCTCGGTCCAGCAAGTATGATTGAGAGACGGATTGGATCTACAACGCGATGGCGCGGTGCTAGTGGTGGAGAGTTTCTGCAGCAGGGCTTCGCCTACGCGCAGTCGGGAGGGAGAGAGAGAGGAGGGAAGCAGGGCGGCTAGGGCTTGAGGAGGAGGTATGGGAGGGGGTGAGCCCCCAGCCCTCTTTATATAGAGGGGTGGGCAGCCAGCCCTTGCCCCTACCCCAAGCCCTAGGGCCGGCGGCCAAGGAGGGAGGAGTGGGGGGCAAGTTTCCCCCCTTCTAGAAGCTCCCCTAGGGTTTCCCCTAGGTTTGGCCGGCTGGGCCCTATGGGGCCTTGTGCCCCTGGCCCAATGCATCCAGGGCACTCCCTCATAGGCCCATGCCCCCTCCCGGCAGGTGGGGCCACGTTGGTCCTGTTGGAGATATGCCCAAGAGGCAATAATAAAGTGGTTATTATCATATCTTCACACTTATGATAAATGTTTACATACCATGCTATAATTGTATTAACCGGAAACATTAATACTTGTGTGATTTGTAAACTAAAATAATATTCCTAGTAAAGCCTCTTATTAAAATAGCTTGTTGGTTAATATATGATCATGGTTTCCTGATCATGAACATAGAGATGTTATTAACAACAGGATCATATCATTAGGAGAATGATGTGATGGACATACTCCTATAGATAAGCATAGCATAAATATCAAGTCATTTCAATAAGTTCAATTGCTATATGCTTTCTGATACATAGTAACCTAATTCCTTCGACCATGAGATCATGCATATCACCTTTACCGGATGGATGCTTTGATGACATCAAACACCACACCGTGGCGGGTGGCTATAAAGGTGGCATTGAGTGTTCGGAAAGTATTGGTTGAAACACATGGATCAAGAGTGGGATTTGTCCATCCATATGACGGATAGATATACTCTGGGCCCTCTCGGTGGAATGTCATCCAATTAGCTTGCAAGCATGTGACTGGCTCACAAGGGATCACATATCACGGGAACGAGATAAGAGTACTTATCAGTAACGAGGTTGAACTAGGTATGCAAAGATACCGACGATCATAACCTCGGATAAGTAAACTATCGTGAGACAAAGGGAAATTGGTATCGTATGTAAGTGGTTCATTCAATCACAAAGTAATTGTAGAAATATATGGGAGCCATATGAATTTCCAGATTCCTCTATTGGTTATTGTTCGGAGAAGTGTCTCGATCATGTCCGCATAATTCACGAACCGTAGGGAGACACACTTAAGGATTCGACGTTGTTTGAGTAGTTATGGTATTATGAGAAAGAGACCGAATGTTGTTCGGAGTCTCGGATGGTATCCGGGATATCACGAGGTGATCCGGAATGGTCCGGAGAATAAGATTCATATAAGGAAAGTCCCGTTTCGGAGTTCGGGAATGATTAGGTGTTTTCATCGGGAATGTTCTAGAAGGTTCGGATTGTCGGCACTCGGGGAGGTACATGAATGTGTCATTACATATTGAATGATTGCATCATGTACTAAGTGTTCTTGCTGTTCCAAACTGAAAATTCAAACTGCCGGTTTGAAAGTCAAGCAACTAAAAGCAAACTGGAAAGCGAAACTGTGGGAAATAGGAAGCTGTGGGAAGCGAGCAAGAGGTGGTTGGAACCGACTTGGGAGGAGTCCTCAAGCGGCCGCGCCAACCAAGGCCGACTTGGGAGGACTCCTCCCTTGGCCGCCTCCCACCTTTAAAAGGAGGCAGGGCATCCTCCTCTAGACACACAAGTTCCTATCCTCTAATCTCCGGTTTAGAGCCGTTTTGGTTTAGAGCTTCTAATTGCCCTAGCCTTCGGTTTAGAGCCTTCTAATTTGTGTGTCTAATCTCTAGACCACTAATATCTCTCTCTCATACTCCACCATACTCGCTCCGGCTTAAGGCGAAGCCCTGCGGGATCTCCCCTCTACTTCAGGTACCACGCCGTTGTGCTGCCGGAATTGCGAGGAGAGTGCTATAACCTCCGCTGCCTGCTGGAACAAGGGAGAGGAAGGTATTAAATCGAGTACGAGCGTGTGACCCATTGCGAGCTGCCGAATGCAGCGCGGAAGGATCGTCTCTGCGATCTTGAGATCGTAAGAAATGCGACTACATCACCCGAGAATCTGCTCGTTAACGCTTTGGAATCTTGAGGGTAAGTTATTCCATCGACTCGTTGCTACAATCTAATATATAGATCTTGGCTTGTTTGTTTGTATGCGATAGAAAATTTTGTTTTCCATGCTACGAACCCCTACGATGGTATCGAGCCGTGTCTATATGTAGATATGTTGCAGTAGAACACAATGGTCATTGTGGGCATTGATGCTTTATTGTCGATTGCTTCTTGTGTACTTTGCATCTTGCGGTATGTTGGGATGAAGCGGCCGGGCTAACCTTACATGACATCGTTCATGAGACTTGCTCCACGCTTGACATGCAACTTGTATTGCATAAGTGGCTTTATGGTGCTGTTTCTCCTAGCATAGTTAAGATCCAATTTACAATGGGTGATTAACAATACTAGTATCAATGTTGTGGTTCTTGGTCGTAAGTTAGAACGACACTTATCAAAAGCCCCAAACCACGTAAAATATGCAAAGAAAGTAGAGGCGTCTAACTTTGTTTTGCAGGGGTGTCTTGATGATGTGATATGGCCATGATTGTGATTATATATGATGTATGCAATGTTCCTTATTGTAAGTCGGCAACGGGAGCCATATGGTTGTCTTTAATTTTATTAAGACCCGTGTCTATTCAAAGTAGTTGTAATAGTTGAAGCGGTGGGCGACAACCATGGAGCAGCGTCATTGACCTTGATGCAATGCGGTAATGATGGAGATCATGTTCGTGCTAGAAGATGGAGATCGGAAGCACAAAGAAGAAAGGCCATATCATATCACATATTATGAATTGCATGTGATGTTAATCCTTTATGCATCTTGTATTGCTTAGTAGGCGACGGTAGCATTATAAGATGATCCCTCATGCACATGAATTTCAAGTCATAAAGTGTTCACCCTTAGTTAGCGCGTTGCTAAAGCTTGTTGTTTGAAGCACCACGTGATGATCGGGTGTGTTAGATTCTACAGTGTATACAACGTGAGCAAGCCAGATTTGCTCATGCGGAAACTAAGGTTTGATCTTGTGAGCCTAGCATGTACGACATGGCCTCGGGAACACGGATTACGAAAGGTAGAGCATGGGTCATATAGTAGATATGATGAACATGTTGATTGTTCGCCATTGAAGCTATATCAACTCTCGTGATGATCGGTTTTGATGTGGTGGATTTGGTTCGTGTGATCACTAAAACAATGTGAGGGATATTGTTTTCAGTGGGAGTTCACCTAGATTAATTTAATTATTAATTAGAACTCAATTTATCATAAACTAAATCAAAGTGAATTTGCATAGTTGTTGTAGTCATTGGCATCCGTTTACCACCTTGCGCTTAGTTATAATTGAGATGATAGAACTATAGAATTCTGGTTAGTTACTTTACGAACTGGTATCGTATTGTTTTAAGTGTTAATCTAAAGTTTAAAAGTCCTATTGCAAACTTTCAGTGAGTTCCGGTTACTCCATGAAGTTTAATAATTAGTATTAAATCAAGAGTAACAATTCCAAGTGTTAGTATATAAGTATCATGTTTGTCTCCATGATTCTTGATATTCAAAGGATTCTCTTAATATCAATGTTATCTAAGGATCGAAAGAGTTGTTTGAAACCATGATGTGTGGAAGATATTGTGATATCTGAAACGAAGTTTTGGTTGCAACATGATAGAGTATAATATGGCTAAAGTCATGTTCTCATATTTGATGAGAATTTGCAAAAGGTTGGAGACACTAGTTGTCCTAAACCTCCAAAAGTTTTTGGGAGAGCAACATTATACTCACGATTCACCGTTACAAGCTAATAGTAGCTTGATCATGGATAATTCCATGATAAGGGTGAATATTTGATGTAGGTAAAATATTTACTACACTAAGAGATTAATAAAGAAAGGAATTTGAAAGAACACCAAACATTTGATGATGGTGATCTACTTCAAAGTGCAAGTCCAAAGACATTGGTATTTAACTATACATGCTTTGGACTATGTGTCATATGAATGACTCCACTAATTGATGTTGATAGATTCTTTCAAACAGAAAAGGAAATATTTGAAAGAGAATCTCATAAATATATGGCAGAAAAGAAAAGACTAGAATTGTTCAGTTTAAGTATATAGATGATATACATGTTATGGCTATATTCTTTGCTTATTAAACAATGTGGTTCTTAAGTATTTGATACTGAATTTGTTGGTGTGAATCGTCATACGAAACAACACAATTCATGAACTACAATGGCCTAAGTAACTAGCAAAAGAATATGTGATGATCTTCATCGAGAACAAAATAAAGGGTTATTGTGTTGCTCGTTAAACATCAAAGCTTGCCTTCAAGATTTGTTTTATCAGGTATTATGAGAACAAAGGTTGTTCAAATAATTGCCGTAATCTATAAAAGATGGATGATTTGCAAATCTCGTTGGAGATATCACATCCATAAAACTAGTGCTAAAGATGTCGAAAGACAAATTGATTGAAAGATCACTTAGGAAGTGACATCGCGTTTAAATTATATTGGAAAGAAAACATGAAGAAAATCCATATGGATGGAATTTTGGAGTCTATTTGATTTTGATCAAATGACGCTTGTGAAACTTTCCTAGAGATAATTAAAACTTCGTTCATAGGCCAAAAGGGAACGATAGACTAGCTTATTGGAACTTGTACATATTGTTGTATGAAGTCCATTATGTATAGTCAAGAGCGTTGGATTTCAACTTCATGTGCTTTCTCCGAAAATTTGAGTGAATATATGAATATTTACTTAATAAGGATGAAGTGTGAAACATTTGAAAAGTTCAAGGACTTTCAAGATGAAGTGCAAAATCATTATAACAAGAATATAAATAGTTTATGATAAGATCATAAAGGAAGATATTTGAGTTACAAGTTTAGCATAATACCTAAGATTTAAGGAATCGTTCCGTGGATTTGCATTTTCCCGAAACACCATAAGAGTATGGAGCGTTCGAGATATGTAATTAAACCTTGTTTGACATGGTAAGATCGAAGGTGTAATTCATAAAACTGCCATTATATTTTAAAGATTAAAAACTTTAGAGATTACCTTTTTCCACTGAAAAGAGCTTCATCATAATCCGTTGAAATTACACCATATAAGGTTATGGTTTGGGATAAAACCCAAGTTGTCCTTTCTTAAACATTGGTATGCTATGCATAAGAAAGATGTGTGCAACCAAAGTCGGATGAACCTGTCTTTGTATAAACTGTTAAGTATTCCTCCATAAACACCGGAGACAAAAGTGTTTGTTGCTTAGAACGTCAAGTTTCTTTGAGAAGGAATTTTTTCGTGAAAAGTTAAGTGGGAGGACAATAGAACTTTGATAAGGTTAAAGAACCTTAGCTATATGTGCAGTTACCTGCACTTCAAAAAGTGTTTCGGGCGCAACAATGCTCATGGCTCACGTGCTTCAAAGGTTGTGGTCACGGAGATCTAAGTTCCTATTGAAACGAGTAGGTCGAGTAAACAATCAAATACCAAGATTTGAGGGTTGAATCATTATTTGAGAATAATGAACGGACTACATGCAAAGAAGTGATGATGGGCCCTGACTCCGTCAAATGGCTTGAAGCCATAAAATCCGTGATAGTTCCATACACGAGAAATCAAGTTTTGAACTTGAAGGACCCTCGAGAAAGGTGTAGGACCTTACAGTTGTGTTTGGATCTATAAATAAATAGACATGGATGTTGCACATCTATGAAATAGTCGACATGTTGGGAAAGATTTCACAACAATGTTCAAAGGTTGACTATGACAAGATCTGATCTTTCATAGCGATATTTAGTCTAGACGGATTAGTGTAGCAACCACTACATATAATTTGTTATATGGTAGTTGAATAAACAAAACAAGTTATTCTAATAGAATCGTTACCTAGGACGTGTGCATGACACGGTCCATAGGGTTTTGTTAATTCAAAGGATGCTAAAAGCATATGCAAACTTCAATGGTTGAAATGAGCATCGCGGAGTTGGAATCTTCACTATGATGAAACTATTAAAAGAGTTTAATTTCATCAGAGACAATGAAGATGCTTGCGTTTGCAAGAAATTAAGTGGGAGCGCTAAGACATATTTCTAATACATTATGTGGAGGACATATTGTTGATTAGAAAAGATGTATCTTTTATTAACACATATTAAGAATTTCATCCCGATGAAAGACTTAGGCAAAACCCAAATATTTGGCATCAATAGACGCTAATATGGTTGTGCCAGAAGTGCATAGACAAGATATTGAATGAGTTCAATATAGAAACTACAAGAGAGGTTCTTGTCGCACGAGAAAGGATTGAATGAGTTCAATGTTGATGATATATATTCAAGTGTATTGACATTTGGTAAAGTGAAACAAATAATCAAGTATAGATTGATACTTGATGTATGAAATCACAAAGAGTATTTATATCAATCATCTTGTGATATGTACAAATCAGATATGTCCTATGCTCTAAATGTTGTGAGCATATACGTAATGATTCGTAAGATGATCATTGGACAATAGTAAGGATATTCTTATGATCTTTTGGAAGAACTAAGAGTATATTATTTGTAGAAGTGACAAATAGATGGTTAGTTCATTGTAAAAGTACTACATTGATACTAGCTTTGTCACAAAGTACAAATTAAGTTTATCTCAATCTAAACTAAGGGTGGCACAATATAATGGAAAGTGAGTTCCATAAATGGATTTGGATGAGTTCCAAAGTTAAGACATTGTGACAGATACTACAACAAAAGGCTAAGTATATGACTGCTATAATAGCAGCTAAAGAGGGCGTTTGTGTCAAGTAGTTGTTATCAAACTAGGTGTAGTTCACAGTGGGATAATACTATGAAGATATATTGTGCGACAATATTATCAACAAGTTTTAACCCCAAAGAGCTAAAGGTCACACCGAAAGACCAAATTTATACAAAGCCATCTCATTAGAGAATGAGTGATGCGTAGAGACGCAAAGACATGCAATTACACACGGACCTGGAAGTGTCAGATCCGGAGATCAGTTGACCACTAGCAATCGTGTACATACAACACCGGAAAGCCATAGGTGTTGAATACACAAAGGTTTGAAACTAGATTATTGACTCTAGTGCAAGTGGGAGACTGTTGGAGATATGCCCAAGAGGCAATAATAAAGTGGTTATTATCATATCTTCACACTTATGATAAATGTTTACATACCATGCTATAATTGTATTAACCGGAAACATTAATACTTGTGTGATTTGTAAACTAAAATAATAGTCCCTAGTAAAGCCTCTTGTTAAACTAGCTTGTTGGTTAATATATGATCATGGTTTCCTGATCATGAACATAGAGATGTTATTAACAACAGGATCATATCATTAGGAGAATGATGTGATGGACATACTCCTATAGATAAGCGTAGCATAAAGATCAAGTCATTTCAATAAGTTCAATTGCTATATGCTTTCTGATACATAGTAACCTAATTCCTTCGACCATGAGATCATGCATATCACCTTTACCGGATGGATGCTTTGATGACATCAAACACCACACCATAACTGGGTGGATATAAAGGTGGCATTGAGTGTTCGGAAAGTATTGGTTGAAACACATGGATCAAGAGTGGGATTTGTCCATCCATATGACGGATAGATATACTCCGGGCCCTCTCGGTGAATTGTCATCCTATTAGCTTGCAAGCATGTGACTGGCTCACAAGGGATCACATATCACAGGAACGAGAAAAGAGTACTTATTAACGAGGTTGAACTAGGTATGCGAGAGATCTGACGATCATAACCTCGGATAAGTAAACTATCGTGAGACAAAGGAAATTGGTATCGTATGTAAGTGGTTCATTCGATCAAAGTAATAGTAGAAATATGTGTGAGCCATATGAATTTCCAGATTCCTCTATTGGTTATTGTTGAGAAGTGTCTCGATCATGTCGCATAATTCCACGACGTAGGGAGACACATAAGGATTCGGCGTTGTTTGAGTAGTTATGGTATTATGAGAAAGAGACCGAATGTTGTTTGGAGTCTCGGATGGGATCCGGGATATCACGAGGTGATCCGGAATGGTCCGTGAATAAGATTCATATAAGGAAAGTCCCATTTGAGTTCGGGAATGATTAGGTGTTTTCATCGGAATGTTCTAGAAGGTTCGGATTGTCCGGCACTCCGGAGGGTACATGAATGTGTCATTACATATTGAATGATTGCATCATGTACTAAGTGTTCTTGCTGTTCCAAAACTGAAAAGTCAAAGCCGGTTTGAAAGTCAAGCAGCTAAAGCAGAAAGCGTGGAAAAGCGAGCGTGGGAAGCGAGCGTGGGAAACAAGCAAGAGGTGGTTGGAACCGACTTGGGGGAGGAGTCCATCCAAGCCGGCGCGCCAACCAAGGCCGACTTGGGGAGGGACTCCCCTCCCCTTGGCCTCCTCCTCTAGACACACAAGTTCCTATCCTCTAATCTCCGGTTTAGAGCCGTTTTGGTTTAGAGCTTCTAATTGCCCTAGCCTTCGGTTTAGAGCCTTCTAATTGGTGTGTCTAATCTCTAGACCACTAATAGCTCTCTCATACTCCACCATACTCGCTCGGCTTAGGAAGCCTGCGGGATCTCCTCTACTTAGGTACCACGTTGTCTTTGCGGAATCGCGAGGAGAGTACTACAACCTCATTTTCTTTGGAACAAGGGAGAGGAAGGTCTTCGTCGAAAATCGAGCGTGTGACCGATTGCGGGCGCTGCTTGAGCAGCCGGAAGGATCGTCTAGCGATCTTGAGATCGGAAGAATCGACTACATCACCCACGAGAATCTGCTCTCGTTAACCGCTTTGGAATCTTCGAGGGTAAGTTATTCCATCGACTCGTTGCTACAATCTAATAGATAGATCTTGGCTTGTTTGTTTGTATGCGATAGAAAATTTTGTTTTCCATGCTACGAACCCCTACAGGTCCCCCTCCGGAAGGTTCTAGAAGCTTCTGGTACAATACCGATTAACCCGAAACAATTCCGAACTCCAAAAACTGCATTGCCTTATATGAATCTTATTCTCTGGACCATTCCGGAACCTCTCGTGATATCCCGGATCCCATCCGAGACTCCGAACAAAAACTCATAAACCAATTATCCAATCTATCCTAGCGTCGAGACACGTTAAGTGTGTGACCCTTCGGGTTCGAGAATATGCAGACATGATCTTCTATCAATAATTAACAACAGGTTCTGGAAACCCATATTGACTCCCACACATTCATCAATTATCATATCGGAAAAACCACGATGCCAGGATTCAATCAATCCCATATATATATTCCCTTCGTCTCGCGATATTTTACTTGCCCGAGATTTGATCGTCGGTACCGTCAGACCTAGTTAAATCTCGTTCATAGCAAGTACTTTACTCGTTCCGTAATACGATATCACTTTGTGATTAACTCCTTAACCACATGCTTGCAAGCGGTGTTGATATCGATTACCGAGTGGGCCCGAAGTATATCTCTCCGACCCTGGAGGGACAAATCCCATCTCGATACATACAACCCAACAGGTACTTTCCGATCACCTGAGAGACACCTTTATGATCACCCTCTCATAGGATGACGTTTGATGACCTCAAAGCTTTCTTCCGATACCAGGGAGTTGTATTATCTCATTGTATAAAGAATACAATATTTGACATAAGAAAAGCTTCGCAAAGATGAACACGATGACACGATCTAATTGCTCCGCTTAGTTTGGGTCTGTCCATCGTATCATTCTCCCAATGACATGATCTCATTATTAATTGACAACTCATGTCTATGGTTAGGAAACCTTAACCATCATTATTCAATGAGCTAGTCCATAGAGGCATACTAGGGACACGGTATTGTTCAGAAACCACACAAGTATTAAAGTTTCCGCTTAATACAATTCTAGCATGGAATATAAACTTTATCATGAACAAGAATTATAATAGTAACATCTTTGTTATTGCCTCTAGGGCATAATTCCAACAGTCTCCCACTTGCACTAGAGTCAAAAATCTAGTTTACATTTGGCAACAATCTCACACCCATGGCACTAAGGTGCTGATCATGTTTTGCACGTGGAAGAGGTTTAGTCAATGTATCTGCGACATTCAGATCTGTATGTACTTTGCTAATCTTCAGATCTCCATCTGCTATATAATCTCGGATTATATGAAACTTGCGGTTGATATGCTTGGTCTTTGGATGATATATTGGTTCCTTAGCGAGTGCTATGGCGCCAGTGTTGTCACACAATATCTCTAGTGGGTCCAATGCACTTGGAACCACACCAAGCTCAGTGATGAAGTTCCTGATCCAAACTCCTTCACTTGATGCTTCTGCAGCAGCCATGTATTCCGATTCTACTGTAGATCCCGCGATCACGCTTTGCTTGTAGCTTCTCCAGCTCACAGCTCCTCCATTCAAAATATAAACGTATCACATGAAGATTTAGAATCATCCTTGTCGATTGTCGAAACTAGCGTCGGACGTAACCTTTCTGACGATGTTCATCACCTCCATAGACTAAGAACATTTCTTTAGTCCTATTTAGGTACTTTAGGATGTTCTTCACGGCTGTCCAGTGTTCCACTCCTGGATCACTTTGATATCTGCTCGTCAAACTAAGAGCATTGGACACATCCGGTCTAGTACACAACATGGCATACATGATAGAACCTATGGCCGAGGCATAAGGCACTTTGCTCATAGCTTCTCTATCATTTACCGTGGCTGGACACTGAGCCTTGCTCAATATCTTACCTGACAACATAGGCACTGAACCTTTCTTTGCCTTATCCATTCTGAACCTTTTCAAAACTTTGTCTAGGTATGTACTCTGGCTTAAAGCTATCAGGCGTCTTTGTCTATCTCTATAGATTTTGATGCCCAATATATAAGCAGCTTCACCTAGGTATTTCATTGAAAAACACTTGTTCAAATAACTCTTCACATCGTTAAGCATGTTAATGTCATTTCCAATAATCAATATGTCATCCACATATAGTACCAGAAATGTCACCGAGCTCCCACTCACTTTCTTGTAGATACAAGCTTCGTAGCAATTTGGAACAAATCCAAAGCTCTTGATCACTTGATCAAAACGAAGGTTCCAACTCCGAGATGCTTGCTTCAGTCCATAAATGGAACACTGAAGTTTGCATACTTTATCAGCATCCTTAGGATCGACAAAGCCTTCGGGTTGCATCATATACAACTCTTCATCAATGTTGCCATTGAGGAAAGCAGTCTTGACATCCATCTGCCATATTTCATAATCATAAAACGCAAAAATTGCTAATAAAATCCGAATGGACTTAAACATCGCTACGGGAGAGAAAGTCTCATCGTAGTCAACACCTTGAACTTTTTGAAAACCTTTTGCGACAAGTCGTGCTTTATAAACGGTAACATTACCATCCGCGTCCGTTTTCTTCTTGAAGATCCATTTGCACTCAACGGACTTTCGGTCGCTAGGAGGGTCCACTAAAGTCCATACTTGGTTTTTGCTCATGGATCCCAATTCGGATTTCATGCCCTCTAGCCATTTCTCAGAGTCTGGGCTCATCATCGCTTCCTCGTAGTTCGTAGGTTCATTGTCTTCTACCAACAAGAAAGTCAAGACAGGGTTGCCGTACCACTCAGGAGGGGCACGCGACCTTGTCGACCTGCGACGTTCAGTAGCAGCATCGTCCGAAGCTTCATGATCCTTGTCATTAGCTTCCTCTATTGTTGGTGCAGGCGGCACTTGAACAATTTCAGGTGTTGCGCTACTCTCCAATTCAAGAGAAGGTTCAACAACCTCGTCTAGCTCTACTTTCCTCCCACTCACTTCTTTCGAGAGAAACTCCTTCTCAATAAAGGAACCGTTCTTTGCGACAAACACTTTGCCTTCGGTCCTGTGATAGAAGGTATACCCAATAGTTTCCTTAGGGTATCCTATGAAGACGCATTTCTCCGCTTTGGGTTCGAGCTTGTCCGTCATCAATTTCTTGACGTAAGCTTCGCATCCCCAAACTTTAAGAAACGACAACTTAGGTTTAACACCAAAACATAGTTCATACGGTGTCGTCTCAATGCGGATTTAGATGGTGCCCTATTTAAAGTGAATGCAGCGGTTTCTAATGCATAACCCCAAAATGATAACGACAAATCAGTAAGAGACATCATTGATCGGACCATATCTAATAGAGTTTGATTCCGGCGTTTAGACACACCATTGCGCTCTGGTGTTCCGGGTGGCATGAGTTTCGAAACGATTCCGCTAGCTTTAAGATGCGTGAGAAAATCATAACTCAAATATTCACCTCCACGATCGGATCGTAGAAACTTAATCTTTCTGTTACGATGGTTCTCCACTTCATTCTGAAATTCCTTGAACTTTTCAAATGTTTCAGATTTATGTTTCATTAAATAGATATACCCATATCTACTTAAGTCATCGGTAAAAGTGAGAAAATAGCGATATCCACCGCGCGTCTAAACACTCATCGGTCCGCATACATCGGTATGTATGATTTCCAACAAGTCCGTTGCTCGCTCCATCATTCCGGAGAATGGGGTTTTGATCATCTTGCCCATGAGGCATGGTTCACATGTGTCAAATGATTCAAAATCAAGAGACTCCAAAAGTCCATCAGAATGGAGTTTCTTCATGCGCTTTACACCAATATGACCTAGACGACAGTGCCACAAATAAGTAGTATTATCACTATCTACTTTGCATCTATTAGCCTAAATGTTATGGATGTGTGTTTCATCCCTTTCGAGATTCAGAAGAAATAAACCATTCACAACAGGTGCATGACCATAAAATATGTTACTCATATAAATAGAACAACCATTATTCTCCGATTTAAATGAATAACCGTCTTGCAATAAACACGATCCAGAAATAATGTTCATGCTCAACGCAGGCACATAATAACACTTATTAAGGTTTAAAACTAATCCCAAAGGTAAAACTAAGGAGAACGTGCCGACGGCCATCACATCAACTCTTGATCCGTTGCCAACGCGCATCGTCACCTCATCCCTCGCAAGCCGCCGTCTCGTCAGCAGCTCTGTTTGAGTTTCAAATATTAGCAACCCAACCGATTATCAAATACCCAGCACTACAACGAGGTCTAGTAAGGAAAACATCAATAACATGTATATCAAATATACCTTTGATGGTGCCACCTTCTTGTCCGCTAAGTACTTGGACGATTCCTTCAGTGACCCTTGTCCTTCCAATAGAAGCACTCAGTGTCCGTCTTGGGTCCAGACTTGAGCTTCTTCTCAGCAGGGGCAACGCGCTTGACGCCGCCTTTCTTGAAGGGCTTCTTTTCACCCTTACCTTTATTGAAGGTGGGGGGCTTGTTGACCATCAACACATGATTATCCTTTTTGATGTCCACCTCCGCAGCCTTCAGCTTTGCGAAGAGCTCGGTGATCGTATTAGTGGAACCAATCTGATTGTGAGTCACTACAAAACTTTTGTAGCTGGGAGGGAGTGATTGCAGAACCCTGTCAATCTTGAGCTCCTCTGGAATCTTGCAGTCCAGTTGCTCAAGGCGTTGAGTGTAGCCCGACATCTTTATGGCGTGCTCACTAACGGAACTCCCTTCCTCCATCTTGCAGTTAAAGAATTTCTCAGAGATCTCATATCTCTCAGAATGGGCCTGAGTCTGAAACATGGTTTTCAGCTCCTCAATAATCTCAAAGGGCCCGGGATAGTCTTCAAAACGATTTTGAAGGTCCGATTCCATAGCAAACAATATGGTGCTCTTAATCACACCATAATCATCTTTGCACGACTGATAGACAGCTTTCTCATCAGCCGACGCATCTACAGCAGGGGCGTCACCTAGCGCATTCTCAAGGACATAGTCCTTTTGACCGCCAGAGAGAATGATTCTCAGATTGCGGAACCAGTTGGTGAAGTTAGACCCATTGTATCTAAGCTTTTCTTTCTCAGCGAAAACGTTGAAGTTGAAGTTGGACTTAGCCATTTGATCTACAATATTTGCAAGTACAAATTATACTATATTCATGATAACTAGTTCAACTTAATCAAATTACTAGATGAACTCCCACTAAATTCAACATCCCTCAAGTTTTTTAGTGAACACGATCCAAATTCACCACACCTAATCCGATCTTGACGAGAAGAGATGTGGCTTCAATGGTGGACAACGAAGTGTCGATCATATCATTCATATGACTCATTCTTAACCTTTCGGTTCATGTGTTCCGAGGCCATGTCTGTACATTCTAGGCTCGTCAAGTCAAACCCAAGTATTTCCGCGTGTGCAAAACTGGCTTGCACCCGTTGTATGTGAGCGTAGAGTCCATAGCACCCTATCATCATGTGATGCTTGGACACGACGAACTTTCGCAACGGTGCATACATGGGGAGAACATAGTTTTATCTTGATCTTTAAGTGAGGAATCATCTTATAATGCTACCGTTGCAATCTAAGCATAATAAGATGCATAAAAGGATAAACATCACATGCATATAACTTTATGTGACATGGTATAGACAATCTTCGCGCAATGATCCCCATCTTGTGCGTGCCGGCATGATCTCCATCACTCCACCATGATTGCCTCCACCACGAATAGCAACTACAACTATTGGTAACTACTTAGCGATAAGTAAAGCTATTACATGGCGTAGAAGAAATTGACACACAGGTCATACACAATTATAAAGACAACCATATGGCTCCTGCCGGTTGTGTACTCATCGACATGCAAGTCGTGAAACATTACAAAACATGATCATTGCATACAACATACACATCACATCTTGGGCCATACCATATCACAGAAAACACTTCCTGCAAAAACAAGTTAGACACCTCTACTTTGTTGTTGCATGTTTTACGTGGCTTATGGGAGTAGCAAGCTAAGAACGATTCTTATCTAAGGAAAGACACAACGGTGATATTATGGTTGTCAAACTACGGTGTAAATCCCATGACAACTATAGTGAGAGAAACTAGCATCCACCAGCCGCATGTGTGGAACAAGCCACACGTCAAGTGCGGAGCCGGTCTCGCGAACGAAGTCGCGTAAGGTTGGCCTGGACCGCTTCAATCTCACTATCCCGTGTCATAAGAAGAACACAAACAAGAGGATTTCAACAGAAAACATCAACTCCCGCAACAACCATGTTGCGTTCTACTCGTGAAACACATCTACGCATAGATCTAGCTCTGATACCCTTTGAAGGGTTTCGCATAGTAAATCAAAAAATTCTACGGATGCGACGAAATCCAAGATCTAATCTAGGAGATGCAAACGAGGGGGATTAGATGAGATCTTCATACCCTTGAAGATTCGCATAGTGGAACGCGTTAAACGGAGCGTGGGTGATGTAGTCGTACTCGCTTCTCCTCCTCGCGATCCGATCCGATCTAACACCGCAAGTAGCGATGCCTCCGAGAGATGCACACGTGAGGCACCTCGACGTCTCCTCCTTCCTTGGTCCAGAAAGTATGGTGGATAGACGGATTGGATCTACAATGCGACAGCGCGGTGCAAGTGGTGGAGAGTTTCTGCAGTAGGGCTTCGCCTACGTGCAATCGGGAGGGAGAGAGAGAGTAGGGCAGCAGGGTGGCTAGGGCTTGAGGAGGAGGTGTGGGAGGGGGTGCGCCCCCAGCACTCTTTATATAGAGGGGTGGGCGGCTAGCCCTTCCCCCTCCCCCAAGCCCTAGGGCCAGCTGCCAAGGAGGGAGGAGTGGGGGGTAAGTTCCCCCCCTTCTAGAAGCTCCCCTAGGGTTTCCCCTAGGTTTGCCGGCTGGGCCCTATGGGGCCATGTGCCCCTGGACCAATGCGGCCAGGGCACTCCCTCATAGGCCCATTCCCCCTCCCGGCAGGTGGGGCCACGTTGGTCCCCCTCCGGAAGGTTCTAGAAGCTTCCGGTACAATACCGATTAACCCGAAATAATTCCGAACTCCAAAAACTGCATTGCCTTATATGAATCTTATTCTCCGGACCATTCCGGAACCTCTCGTGATGTCCCGGATTCCATCCGAGACTCCGAACAAAAACTCATAAACCAATTATCCAATCTATCCTAGCGTCGAGACACGTTAAGTGTGTGACCCTTCGGGTTCGAGAATATGCAGACATGATGTTCTATCAATAATCAACAACGGGGTCTGGAAACCCATATTGACTCCCAAACATTCATCGATGATCATATCGGATGAACCACGATGCCAGGATTCAATCAATCCCATATATATATTCCCTTTGTCTCGCGATATTTTACTTGCCCGAGATTTGATCGTCGATACCGTCATACCTAGTTCAATCTCGTTCAAAGCAAGTACTTTACTCGTTCCGTAATCCGATATCACTTTGTGATTAACTCCTTAACCACATGCTTGCAAGCGGTGTTGATATCGATTACCGAGTGGGCCCAAAGTATATCTTGTTGGGCCACGCAGAGATAAAACAAAACTTTTCCTCTAACGTGGTGATCCCAAGACCTAGCTGAGGTAGAAGGCCACGAGGTTTACCACTAGACGCGCGGTTGCGGATTACTGATGAAGCGCGTCAGTTGATGCAGTGCAGTCCTCACGATCCGATCGTCCTGGTGCTGATCGCACAGCACCTCTACTGGTATCCACACGTACAAGGAGGAGCACCGGCGGCGAACTGCTAGGTTGCTGTGGAGCTAGGGTTTCCAACACATGGAATAACCTAACGAACAACGATTAACCTTTTTGGGTTCTTGTGCTCCACTATATATAGGGAGTGAGCGTGGGCTCCTTTCATGCGACCCATTCACTAAAGCCCATATAACATTAGTCACCGTGAGTCCAACTCACTAACTCAGTCCTAATCTGGTTTAGGTCCAGCAACCAGGATTACGATTCGGATCAATCCGAACTTGCTCCGCTCTTAAGTGTGTGACCCCAAGAGCTCATGGTTACTTGGACACGATTAGAGTCCAACTCACAATCGATCAATCGGCATCGGCTCCTAGCAGAACGTACCGACTCCCAAGTACCAAAGAGTCATGACGACTTGCCTTTCCAATGCGACTTACGTCCGAGTACCTTTTGCCTCACGATATACCTTGTCAGACTATAGGCGAATATGTGTCATCCCTTAAATAGTCCGACTCTCTTCTCGATCCGAGATAAGTGATTCACCCGACTAACTCTTAGTCGATCGCCTCGGTTAACACTTAACCGAGTCGTGCATGGCCATGCTTTCCGAATCATATCTCACGAGAGGGCCCAGAGAATTTCTCTCCGAGTGGAGGGGCAAAATCCCATCTTGGTTATTCACATCACGCAGCTTGATTCTCAGTCGACCCGAACCCTGCCTTTATAACTGCCCAGTTACGGATCAGCGTTTGACAGAACCTAAGTCGGTGATCCTCAACTCGGACTATGCAACAACCTCAGGTCTAAGGATTACATTGATTGAGATATACAAATGACAACTTAGTTCGTTGTACCTCAATATGGGTCAATCCGACTCGCTAAACTCTTTAGCCTAGTCTGTGTAAGTTGGAATAGCATCTCCATGCCCATGACAAGTGGAACCGAGTCATCAAGCCAACTTTCACATTGGTCTAAGTTGTGTGTCCAAAGACAACCTCAATGACCAAGGATATTTAGTATAAACAACATGAATGCATAGTTCCACTGAATCACATATTCAATGATACACATCGGATGTTTATACAAGGACCTTAATAACTTTATGAATACAATGGGAAATCTCATCATACATGATTGCCTCTAGGGCATATTCCCAACAGTCTCCACTTGCACTAGAGTCAATCTTCCGACATCACATGTCTAAGCATCTAATGCCCATGGCTCTCGGTGCGCCTCATGCTTGGTGGGTAACGGCTTTGTGAACGGATCCATAATATTTGCATCCGTGTGTACCTTGCATAACTTGATATCACCACGATCCCACAGGCGGCGAATTAGGTGGTACCGCATGAGTATGTGCTTGTTCTTACGGTGTTGTCTAGGTTCCTTGGCTTGTGCAATAGCACCATTGTTGTCACAATACACGTCTAACGGTTGGACGAGCCGTGAACCACACCAAGATCCATGAGGAAATTCCTCATCCAAACAGCTTCCTTTCTTTGCCTCCGAGGCGGCAATATACTCAACCTCTGTTGTGAAGCAGAACCAGTCTCTTGCTTGGAACTTTTCAGCTCACGGCACCTCCGTTTATAATAAACACGTATCCGGATTGCGACGAGAATCATCAGTCGGTGAGATAACTCGCATCCGTGTAACCCTTTACACTGAGTTCATCTTCACCACCATAAACCAAGAACATATCCTTAGTCCTTCTCAAGTACTTTAGGATATTTTTAGCCATCCGATGGATCTCTCCGAGATCGACTGGTATCGCTCACAACACTTAGAGCATAGGAAACATCCGGCCTAGTACAAATCATGGCGTACATGATGGATCCAACTGCGAAGCATATGGAATCGCACTCATCCGACTTAGCTCATCGGTTGTCGAAGGACCTTTGAATCTTGCTAAGTTTTACACCATGGGACATCGGTAATAACCCTTCTTAGACGATTCCATGTTGAACTTTTTCAACACTTTGTCCAAATAAGTACTGACTCAATCCAATGAGCCTCCTTGATCTATCTCTATAGATCCGGATTCGAGGATGTATGTTGCCTCACCCAAGTCTTTCATTGAGAAACTCCTTTCCAATGATTCCTTGGTTTCTTGCAACATCTGGACATCATTCAATCAGTAATATGTCATCCACATATAAGATTAGGAAATTTACTTTGTTCCCACTAAACTTCTTGTACAAACAAGAATCATGATCACTCTTGATGAAGCCAAACGATTTGACTACCTCATCAAAGCGAATATTCCAACTCGAGATGCTTGCTTCAACCCATAAATGGATTTACAAGTTTGCATACCTTGTCGGCATTAGCGGATCGACAAAACCCTCGGGTGTATCATATACACGTCCTCGGTTAAATTTCTGTTAAGGAAAGCGTTTTGACATCCATCGCCATATCTCATAGTCGAAATAGACCGCTATAGCTAACATGATCCGAACTGATTTAAGCATCGCTACGGGCAAGAAAGTCTCGTCGTAATCAAATCCTTGAACTTGTCGGAACCCCTTCGCGACAAGGCGTGCTTTATAGATTGAAACATTTCCATCCATATCAGTTTTCTTCTTAAAGACCCATTTGCACTCGAAGGGTCTTGCACCGTCTGGCAGATCAACCAAGTTCCAAACTTGATTTTCATCCATGGACTTTATCGGATCTCATGGCTCCAAGCCATGACTCGGAATCGATCCCACCATCGCTTAGAATAATTTGCGGCTCATCAACATCTAACGGTAACACATTACGAACACCGTAATCTTGCCGATCTTCGTAGTGCTGTGTCTATCGGCTCACTGCCACGATCGGCTCAACCTCCAAGGTTTTTGCCGATTTCGCTATTAGCCGATTCCTCTCGAATTTCTTGAGTTGCACCGTGCTCCACTTACTCCCGGTGAAACTCTTTCTCAAGGAAGACACCGTTCGAGCGACAAACACTTTGCCCTCTTCTCGGTTGTAGAAGTAGTAACCCAAGGTTTCCCTCGGATACCCGAAAATACATTTATCCGACTTGGCGTAAGCTTGTCTGATTGAGTCGCTTGACAAAAGCTTCACAACCCCAAATCTTAAGAAAAGACAAACTCGGCTTTTGCTGTCCACATCTCATGCGGTGTCTTCTCTACCGATTTTGATGGTACTTTGTTTAGTGTGAACGCATTTGTTTCTAGACAATAACCCCAAAATGATAAAAGGCAGATCTGTCGACTCATCATTGATCGTACCATGTCCAACAAGGTCCGATTCCGCCTTTCAAAACACCATTCCTTTGTGGCGTTCTGGCGGAGTAAGTTGAGGAACTATTCCACAACTTTTCGATGGTCATCAAACTCATGGCTCATGTACTCGCCTCCTCGGTCCGACCAAGAAACTTTATTTTCTTGCGAGTTGATTACGTGCTTCATTGGAATTCTTTGAACTTTTCAAAGGCTTCCGACTTATGTTTCATTAAGTAGATATATCCATACCTACTCAAATTATCGATGAAGGTAATGAAGTACTCATAACCACCCCTCGTCATGCTCATTGGTCCACATACATCACTATGTACTAGTCCCAACAAGTGGACGCCCTTTCACAACTCTTTGCAAAAGGTGTCTTGGTCATTTTGCGAGTAGGCAAGATTCACATGTCTCGAGCGACTCCAAGTCGAGCGAAGTTAGGAGTCCATCATCATGGAGCTTCTTCATGCGTTTCCAACTTGTATGACCAAGCCGGCGATGCCAAAAGTAAGTCATATTCGGATCATTTGGTTTCAACCTTTTAACATTTATGTTATAAACCGACTCACCATCAAGATTCAAAATAAATAACCCGTTACGAGCAGTGCAAAAGTGAAACATATCATTCAAATACAAAGAACAACCATTATTCTTGATATTCGATGATAGCCTTGCCTCATCAAACATGAAGCGAAATAATGTTTCGATGAAACCTTTGGAACATAATAACAATTATTTAGTTCCATAATGAATCCGGAAGGTAAATGAAGTTGCATCGTGCGACCTCCAACGCAGCAACTCTTGCTTTGTTGCCGACTCGAATATCAACCTCGCCTCTTGCTCGCTCCTAGTTCTTACGGTCCACCAACGAGTTGCGAGATGTGAATAACGATCCGGTATCATATACCCAAGAACTATTAGGTGCATCGGCCAAGATATATGTCTATAACATTGCAAACAAGTGTACACGAGTCGGAAGTCATACCTCCACTCTTGGCTTTGTCGGCCAAGTACTTGCTGCATTCCTCTTCCAATGGCCATCCGCCTTGCGGTAGAAGCAAGTGGATCCGGTGAAGGAGATGGCTTAGTCCACGAGGCGCTTGGGACAGGTCCTGAGCACCTTTCCTCGACTTAGCCTTCTTCTTAGTCCAAGAACTCTTCTTGAACTTAGCCTTGTGCACCATCAACACTTGGTGGTGCCCTTCTTGAATCCGCCTCTGCCTGCTTGAGCATCCCATGCAATTCGGTGAGCTTCTTATCCATACCATGCATGTGGTAGTTCAAATGAACCCCCATATGCACTAGGAAGAGTTCGAATTATATCCGTAGCGAACTCTTCGCTTATGGGGTAGCCAAGCCTCTCCGGAGACTCCGTAACCAACCATTTTGATCACATGCGGACTCGGTGGATCACCATCCTTAAGCTTGCAACTCAGCAAAGCACGAGAGACTTGATACCTCTCGGTCTTCGCTGAGCTGGAACATACTTTTGAGGCTTTCGATCATATCGTAGGCCTCAACATGCTCGAACTGCTTTGCAAGTCCGGTTCCATGTGAGCAAGCATAAGATGGCTAATATCCGTGGACTCATCTTTAGCCACGGTAGGCATTGGTGGCTGCGACAGCATTCTCATTCGGCTCATCTGGAAGTGGGTTGTCTAGGACATGGTACTTCTTTTCTTGTTTGAGAACAATTCTCGATTTCGATACGTTGGTAAAATTAGTGTCGTTCAGTTTATCTTTCTCAAGAATGGTTCTCAGCATAAACCGGATATCGAGAGTGATTGCTACTTGGTGCCATGATCTACAGTAAATATGCAAAACACTTAAGACATGTATTCATAAAGAGCAAGCATATTAAACATTTTAATATTTTATGCTCCCACTAGAACCAACACCCTCCGATGGTTACTTAGTGATTCGGGATCCTAAATAAGCAAGTCGGCTAGTGAGCTTTAGCATCACCGCTAGCCAAGTGATCTAGGTAGACAACTCCTTGTCAATCGCATCCCATGCGACTCTGTTGACGGGTGGCATCACATGCCCGGCTCCCATCCGACTTTTCCCAGTCCCACAACCGTTGTGATAGACCGTCTAGCTTACCGAGTGTTTCTGCGTAAGAGTCCGACTCGAACCCACCTAGTCGGAGAATTGGCAGCACCTCAATTTTATGAGCCCACTACCAAAATTGTCCGACTTGTGATGGTGCAAACACGGGGAAAACCGACTAGACCTTCTTTGAGGGATTAAATTTTACCGACTATCTAATAGAGGTAAAAGCGAGACATAACAATAACACAAAATAAAGCAATTATAATGTGAAATGGTATGGCTCTCTTCATGGCGATCTCCATCTCCACAAAGCCTATAATCCGACTCGTGCCAACTCTTGTCACTTGCCGTCTTACTCCATGTCGCCGACATGTACAACGCCTATGCATGCCTTCGGGTTCTCAAACAGCTACACTAGCTTAGTAAAGTAAATTACATAGAGAATCGACCAGGTCGTCATACAATAAATAATGACACCTAGGCTCCAAAGGTGACAAAAACCGTGATTCGCAGATCACGTATGGATTACACACATACATCACATGCACATGAACCATACCATTCACAACTTCCTGCAAAAACAAGTTATGCATAGATACAATATCTACGGCGTTGTGAAACTTAGCGACATCTAAGGCTTCTGACGGTAAGCGGCGGTCTGATTCGATCCGAACATGGATAGAGTACTTATTTTTCCGAAAACGTAGATCTCATCTACGATCCGAACATGGATTCCGACCATCGTTCCGATTCGATCAAACTTTTTGATCTTCGATCACCGCTTCTGGATTTACGTGTCACGTCTGCCCGATGGCGGAAGCCGACCGGTAGGGGTATGTCGTTCCGACCTCGGCGATATGATCACGAATCAGATCTACCATTCCCGGTATAGTTGATCCAATCAACTTCATACAAAACCGATCTATCTCATAGATCGACCACCAACAGGACATAGATCTCATCTATAGCCTACCGCATATCACATATGCGAGATCTGAAACCTAAAACCGAAGCTATCGCTCGATACCTTTGTTGGGCCACGCAGAGATAAAACAAAACTTTTCCTCTAACGTGGTGATCCCAAGACCTAGATGAGGTAGAAGGCCACGAGGTTTACCACTAGGCGGCATGCGGATTCTGCGATGAAGCGCGTCGGTTGATGCGATGCGATCCTCACGATCCGATCGTCCTGGTGCTGATCGCACAACACCTCTACTGGTATCCATACGTACAAGGAGGAGCACCGGCGGCGAACTGCTAGGTTCGTTGCGGCGGCTGGACTGCTATGGAGCTAGGGTTTCCAACACATGGAATAACCTAACCTAACAACGATTAACCTTTTTGGGTTACTGTGCTCCACTATATATAGGGAGTGAACGTGGGCTCTGCTCGCGCGACCCATTCACTAAAGCCCATATAACATTAGTCACCGTGAGTCCAACTCACTAACTCAGTCCTAATCTGGTTTAGGTCCAACCCAACCAGATTACAGATTCGGATCCAATCCGAACTTGCTCCCGCTCTTAAGTGTGTGACCCCGCAGGCTCATGGTTACTTGGACACGATTAGAGTCCAACTCACAATCGATCAATCGGCATCGGCTCCTAGCAGAACGTACCGACTCCCAAGTACCAAAGAGTCATGACGACTTGCCTTTCCAATGCGACTTACGTCTGAGTCCCTTTTGCCTCACGATATACCTTGTCAGACTATAGGCGAATATGTGTCATCCCTTAAATAGTCCGACTCTCTTCTCGATCCGAGATAAGTGATTCACCCGACTAACTCTTAGTCGATCGCCTCGGTTAACACTTAACCGAGTCGTGCATGGCCATGCTTTCCGAATCATATCTCACGAGGGCCGAGAATATCTCTCGAGTGGAGGGCAAAATCCATCTTGGTTATTCACATCACGGCTTGATTCGGTCGACCGAACCACCTTTATAACTGCCCGATTCACGGATCAGCGTTTGACAGAACCTAAATCGGTGATCCTCAACTCGGACTATGCAACAACCTCAGGTCTAAGGATTACATTGATTGAGATATACAAATGACAACTTAGTTCGTTGTACCTCAATATGGGTCAATCCGACTCGCTAAACTCTTTAGCCTAGTCTGTGTAAGTTGGAATAGCATCTCCATGCCCATGACAAGTGGAACCGAGTCATCAAGCCAACTTTCACATTGGTCTAAGTTGTGTGTCCAGCACAACCTCAATGACCAAGGATATTTAGTATAAACAACATGAATGCATAGTTCCACAACTGAATCACATATTCAATGATACACATCAGATGTTTATACAAGGACTGCTTAATAACTTTATGAATACAATGGGAAATCTCATCATACATGATTGCCTCTAGGGCATATTCCCAACATATCTCTCCTACTTGGGAGGGACAAATCCCATCTCGATACATACAACCCAACAGGTACTTTCCGATCACCTGAGAGACACCTTTATGATCACCCTCTCATAGGATGACGTTTGATGACCTCAAAGCTTTCTTCCGATACCAGGGAGTTGTATTATCTCATGGTCTAAGGAATACAATATTTGACATAAGAAAAGCTTCGCAAAGATGAACATTATGACACGATCTAATTGCTCCGCTTAGTTTGGGTCTGTCCATCATATCATTCTCCCAATGACATGATCTTATTACGTGTAACATCCCTAAAATCATGATTTCAAAGTTTGCATATCATTCATGCATGCATATAGATTTGAGATCAATTTCAAACTCATTTCAGAAAAACAGAAGCACATAGTGCTATGATTTTATGTGAGCAGATTTAAATCAAATGGCCATCCCCATTTGAAAGTTTGAATGATTTCAAACCTAGCTTGTTTGTCTTCCTTATAGATAGGTTTGAGTGTAGTGTTGAACCAAGTTTTACAATTTGGGAATAGTTTCAAAAACCCTTTTTTCAAACTTTTGCAAATCAGATGCAAGCCTCTGATATTTTGTTCTCCAAGCTTGACCAAGACTTTGCAAAGCAACCACATGATCTTATGCCTATATTTGAGACTTCTGCTCACTACAAAAATCCCAAGAAGTTTTGAATTCAAATGGAACTTGAATTCATTTGAAAACCTATTCAGAAAATCGAAACAGAAAAAGAAAAGGAGTAAACAAAAGAAAAGGGCCAGGCGCCAGATTACGGCCCAAGATCGAACAGGCCCTAGCCCACCCGGCCATTCCTCTCCCTCTGCATGCGCTGGCCTTACCCTACAGCGACGGACCCCACCTCCTTTCTACGCGTTTCACTGACAAGCGGGCCCTCTCCACGTCAGCATCGTCTTCCCCAGATTCCGCGCACGAACTTCGCCGCTGCCCGTTGCTGCACTGATTTCGCGAGGTTAATTGCATTGATGCAGCGGGCGTTTCTTGTCGAGCCTCTGGCTATAAAATCCCCACACTCTCGCGACCATTTCCCCTCAAACAATTTCTCCTTCACGCTACCAGGCTGCCCACAACTCGCACGACGTCGCCGCTGTTCCGACGACTGCGCCGACGAATTCCGGTGAGCTCCGTGTTCCCCTCTGTCTCTAAATCATGCTATCAAGTTCAGCAAGTCTTTGCGCACCTACTGACGCTCCCCATTTGCCCTCGCATGATCCGTAGCTCCAGCAACGTCGACGACTGGCCGCCACCGTTCTCTGCACGAACTCCGACGACCTCTCCCCGTAAGTAGCCGCCGCCCCTTGCCCTCTGACTAATACGCCTAGAATCCCCATCGTCTTGCGCATCTAACAGTACCCCTATTTTGTCTTAGCACGACGAGGAACCTCGCCAACGTCAATGACTGACCGTGCCCGACGCGTTCGCAAACTCCGGCGAGGAATTTCCGACGAACCCGTGCGCCCCTTCCCAAGCCATCGCCACCCTAAGCATCAGCAGCCTCCTGCGGTTTTGGTAAGCATCTCCTCTCTTCCCCGGTCGACCTAGAACGCCAGCACTGGCCATTGACGCTTGCCGCTAATGGCCGCTAAGCGCCGAGTTTGGTCGTTTGATCCGCAACCGATCTGGATCCAGCGTGAATTTAGATCACTTAGCGAATCGTTTTTGGTAGATCTAGGCCGTGTGTTTTAATTAGATCCTACGGCCCAGAGATCGATCCGGCGACCGATGCAGCCAATAGAAACACGACGCGTGGCTAGGGTTAGATTCAAAAACAGAATTCAAATCAAATTTAGATCCAAATTTCAAATGGCTATAACTTTTGTTTCCCATGTTAGTTTTTTACAAACTTTATACCGTTGGAATCAGGGAGACAAGACCTTTCTGAATCTGCAATGTGTTTAACAAAAGGTTTCTGTTAAAATGACTTTTTATGCAGAAACTTGTTTAGGACTATTTTGAGTATAGATTTTGTTTAGTAATTTGTTTTAGTGCTAAATAAGTTTTAGCAAGTTTTTTACTTGGTTATGTTTCTGTATCATGCACTTGCTTGGTGGAGTTTTCAAAAAAAATCATCACTTAGCATTTTCTTGCATGCATGCATTCATATTTTTGTTTGTATATGAATTGTGTGTAATTTTGTGCTACAAATTTTTGTGTAGATTTAGCTAGTGACTGTGATTGTGAAGAGTGCTACTCTCCCCATTACCAAGGCAAGTGGTACTTCATGAATATTTCCATCCCTATATTTTGTACAAGCATTAGAAACATTTTGCTAAGTCTTGCATGTTGTTACTACTTTGCCAAATGCTATGTTGGGAAATCCTAAGTAGTTGTAGAATTGTAGAATTGCTAGGGAATTTCCTAAGTTATGTTACTATGCCATGCTTAGCCTAGCTAGTAGCAAACAAGGGTTGGTAAAGTATTTACATGCTATGATGAAAATATTTCTAAGTCCTTTGGACTTATGTTTTCTTAATAAAACAACTAAGTCAATGAACCTCCTGGGTGGAATGGG
This sequence comes from Avena longiglumis, assembly GCA_030063025.1. NCBI lineage: Eukaryota > Viridiplantae > Streptophyta > Magnoliopsida > Poales > Poaceae > Avena > Avena longiglumis. The sequence goes on from CP125976.1 coordinate 514,244,592, forward strand.
ACTTGAATGGTGGTTTTTGGTTGAGTGGTTACACAAGGCCCATGGACATGGTTTACCTTGTGTATCACACTTGTCGTATGCCACCCAGGCACAAAGGGATTTGGAGGCCAAGTGTTGAGAAGCTTATAGTGCAGCCACTTGGCAATACGGGCTCTGCCTTGATCATATAGGTTGCCAGAACTTAGTCATTTGGACAGTTGGTGGTAGTGTGATGATAGGTTGGAACGCGTCCATTTGTCTAAGGGAAGGCTTCTGAAAGGTCCTGTCTTGGGAAACCAAGTCTGGTGGGGAAAGTGCACAACCTCTGCAAATGGAAAATCTAAGTACTTAGCCAAGTCCATGGCAATGGACAACTTGAGCATCAATACATGGAAGCTATCAAGAATCTCATCACTCCAACTTCTAAGTAAAACTTGTTGGTGAACAAGGGTGGAGGACCCCAATGTCTATTGGTGGTTTCTTGGGAAAGTTTTTGACAAAGAAAAACTTAGTATTTTCAACTAATAGGAAAAACCTATTTTTGAGCAAAGCAAGCCAAGCTACACTTATCCAAATGCATATAGTAATATAGTCCACTTAAAATTTACTAAGGTATCACTTGCCAATACTATTCCAAAGTATTGACCCACTGTGGCTGTAACTTGTGATGTTGCAGGTTACTCCGATGATGATTAGGAGTCATGAGTCTACACTCAACATGATTGCATGTGGCACATGAAGATGAAGACTTATGTTTATTTACTTATTCCAAAACTCTTGTATTAGGCCTGTGGCCTTGAGTTGTAAAAGACTATGTTTTATCTCTGGAATGGATGTAATAAATGACCTTTGTATCTGGGTACTTCATATTAAACTGTGGATGCTAGCAATGATCCAGGGACTAGCATTGCAATCACAGGGATCCTTTTCCTTTAGAAAGGAGGGATCTTACAGATGGTATCAGAGCACTGTGTTGCCTGTAGGATTATGACCCTAGGATTGGAAACCACTAAGGAAAAAAAATTCAACTACTTCTACACTTGTCTATTCTTCTCGTAAACTTTTCTAATCTTCTCATTCTCATCTCTATTTTGTAGATGAACTCCATCAACGAAGCTGTGAAGAAAGGACCACTCATGACCATGACCTTGGAGTGTGAAACTGAGTTTCCCAAAATTCTCAGGGACCTCATGGTGGCAATGGAAATACATGGTGCAGCTGTGTACAAAGTCTTTCCAGTGATGGATGAAGGAGTTGAGTACTGGTGGGTGCAACTTCACTTGTACAAAAGCAAGGAAGACAACCACAAGGAAAGAGGATTCTGCATGCATACCAACACTGTGGTGCACACCACATTCTTTGAGTCAGCAAGAGAAGCAGCTTGGAGGACTATCAAAGAACTTAGTGCTAGAGTCAAGTGCAGAATGCTCAACCTCCAAAAAGACTTAGAGAAAGAGAAGGAACATACCCAAGAGTTGGAAGCCACCAACCAAACCTTAAGGGGAGATATTATAGACTTAGTGATGGAATCATGTGAACAAGATAGGCTGATTGCCTCTAGGAGCGTTGTGTTAATGCAGATCTAGTGAGATAGGATTGTAAACGCACTTCATTAGTTGGACCACCACCTATCACCTTATTTTCCAAATGATACCTTAAATAAGTTTGGACCTTGGTTGATGTAATGGATTCATGTATGCATGAATTGTGTGATTTTGTGTTCCAAGGATATGTATGAAATGTTTGTCTTGTTTTATCTTAAAATTGTGTTGTCCTAACTTTTCTATCTTATAAATAGATGCCTATTACCATCAAGGCCTTTGAGGAGTTCAGTTACCGCTTTGGTCCTCGTATCGTTGAGCTTACCACTTTGCTCGATCTCCCTCTTCCCACCATCATGGTGCATCCACTCACCAAGTTCGAGAGGAAGGACCTCAGGGCTTCAAGGTGAACCAGCCCGGACGGCCTTGAGAGCCTACTGGAGGCCATCGTCTTCAAGCTTATGCGATGACGGGGAGAGAGGCATGGAGGTAGTCATGCAGGACCTGATAGGGCGTCGCTAGGCCGTCACTCCCGGCAGTTAGAGGCACCCACTTCCACGTCTTGGAAGGCGTGATGAGGATGGAGAGTCCATCGACTTGAGGGCGACTCGAGGACGCAGCGAGCCGATCGTATCTATCTCCGGGACTTAGAGTATCTTATTAGGCACGTGGACATGGACAGACCAATGTCATGCTCGATAATGGAAGCTTGAGTGCGAGAAGGACAAGCTTTTCGCCGGGGGACGAGATAGTCAAGGAAATGGAGGCGAAGTTCGAGACCCAGGACCGGAAGTTCAAGAGTCAGGAGAAACACGTCCAGGATAGGAACAAGAAGATCCGGGACATGACTGAAGAACTGAAGTCCAAGGATTTCGAGCTAAAGCAGCAGCAAATGGTGATTGAGAGGCTTCGTTCCCAGAAGAGGGCTCTCAAGGCCAAGATCAAGACCTTGACCACTACCATTGAGGAGAACAAGACCGCGATGGAGAACGCAGGTCTTACCTTTGTCGAGGAGGAGTTTGATGCTGATGAGTAGACTTGACTACTCGTTTATCTTTTATTATCATACTTGTCATTTGTGAACTTGTTATTGGACCATCCGACATGTGGATGGCTTGCCACTTGTGTGTTTTACTTTGTGAACTTGTTATCTAGTTGTTGAACTTTTATTTTCTGTTGCATGCTCGTGTTTGCTTATGTGATGTAATGTGCATGAAAACATCTATGGATATCTCATTCTTCTCTCTATTTGAACAAACCACAGATGCCTCCCCGTCGCGCAAACCCCAACCCCAACAACAACAACAACATAACGCCAGAAATGCAGCAAATGATGAATGCCCAAACACAGCTTATGCAGATGATGACAACATTCATCCAGAACCAGAATAATAACAACAACCCCAATAAAAACAACAATAACAACAACAACAACCCTCCGGGCTTTGATATGCTCACCAGATTTCTGCGGTTGAGGCCAGCTAAGTTCTCGGGACGGTGATCCCATGGTGGCCAATGATTGGCTACGATTCGTAAACAAGGACTTAGTGACCGTGGGCCGCAGATACTGAAAAGGTTAGATTTGCACATCTATTTGGAAGGGCCAGCCGCCACTTGGTGGGACAACTTCCAAATCACCACTCCTATAAATGAGGTGACTTGGGCGATCTTTGAGGATGGCTTTCGCACTGCTCATATCTCATCGGGAATAATGAGCCTGAAAAAGAAAGAGTTCCATAATCTGAAGCAGCGCCACCGCAGCGTAGCTGAATACATTGAAGAGTTCAACAATCTAGCGCGTTATGCACCGGATGAGGTTGACACAGATGCCAAAAGAAAGGAAAAATTTCTGGAAGGCTTGAATGATGAGCTGAATCTGCAATTTGTGGCATATGTTCCCACTTATCAGTCGCTCTGTGACAAGGCTGCTATATTGGAGAACAAAATGAAGCAAGTCGAGAGTAGGAAGAGAAAACACTCCGACAAGCACAGCTCGGGATCGTCTCACAAACAATCTCACTATGATGACAGTGGAAGCTCAGGATCCCATAAGCATGGGAAATTCAACAAGCACCACAACCACAACCGTCATGAAAACAAGCATCACCGCAGTCATGACAATGACAAGTACAAGAACCACAAGAGTGGACATAAGAGCCACCACAGTGGAAATGGTAGTGGAAGTGGAAGTCAGCCTGCTAAAAGGGACATCAGTCAGGTTGAATGCTTCAAATGCAAGAAGATGGGACACTATGCAAATGAGTGGCCCGAAAAGAAAGATGAAGGACCTGCCAAGCCCAATCCTTTCCAGAAAGGTCAAGTGAACCATATTAACTGTAACATCCCTAAATTCATATTCCAAAACTCATTCATATCATCTTTGCATTCATCATCATTTAGGGCTTTTCTCAAAATCATTTCAGAAATAGGAGCAATTGTGGCTCATTATTTTATGTATGAAAACCCTAGCCTTTGTGCTACATACTATTGGGAAAGATGCTGTTATTCATTAAGAATGTTTTGAATTCAAACTTAAGTGATCTCAAAAGCTTGAGCAAAAATATCAAAGAAAAATATGAATTAAAACAAATTCTATGCCTACTATCACACATCTCATAAAGGCATAGTTTTAAATTATTTTCAAAAGACCCAAGTATTCAGATGTGATTGACACTCATTTAAGAACAAGTTTTATTTTACAAAAGTTCTGTAAAGCTTTGGATTCAAAAAGATTTGAATTTGGGTTTAAAAACCATTTTTGGAAATTCAATCAGAAAAAGAAAAGGAATAAATAAAAAAAATAGCCAAACCGGTAATCTGGCCGACCCATTAACACGGCCCAGCTAGCCAGACTCCACCCATGGAATTGTTTTATTTCACCCACTCTCGCACCCAACAGCTCGATGTGAAGGACCGCTCCTCCCTCTCGCTGACAACCGCGCCCACTCGAGCATCGTCGTCTCCACCCTTGACGACCAGTTCATCCCCAAATCAACGGCCGTTTCTGTTTGATTGCGCAGCTTAAATTCGCGTTAAGGCACGAGTAATTCTCGTTCACGACCAGGCTACTTAAACCCCCTCTGCCCCCTCTCTCTTCTCCCCCAACTTCCAAGCCTAGAGCGCCCCCAGGCTGCACGCATTGCTCTCTGCAAACCCGCGAGCTCCGAATTTGCAGCCACCTCGACCACCCTCTGCCTCTTCTTCACACGAGCAGACTCCGCTTGACCTCACGCATCGCCTAGTACCTCTGGTTCGCCCGCGCGTGACCCAGAACGTCCGCTACACAAATGTCTGACCACCACCGCCTCCAGCTTCAACTCCGACGAGCTCAAGTGGTAAGTCCAGACCGCCCCAAGCCTTGTCTTTCACACACATGTGTTCTCCGTGATCCTCTGCATCTAACCACACCCTCCGTTTGCCTCCTAGCAATCTACAGCGTCGTCTTCGACCTCAAACAGAACCACATCGCGGACTCAACTCGACGAGGAATCAAGACCGCGTCGGCCTTCGCATGAACCGACGCTACCTCGAGCTTGAAGACGCCACGCGTCCTGGTAAGCGCCTTCTTGCTTCTGAGGCGATCTAGAACGCCTTTCCACCGTAGTCCGCCGCCGCCAACGCGCTAGCGCCGCCGGTTTGTGGCTTGATGGTTTGGTCGTTGGATCCGGATCGTAAGGCTAGGATAGATTGTAAGCGAAGGGTAGCGCGATCGAGCCGCCATATTCCACTTAGATCCTACGGTCAGAGCGATCCAACCGAATCGGTATGCGCCCGAAGGCTACGGTCAGCGTGGGAAGTGTATGAACAAAAAACAGATTTAAAACCAGAATTTGAACCAAATTTCAAATGCTTATAACTTTTGATTGCCACGTTGGAATTTTGCAAACTTTATACCGTTGGATTCAGTGAAACAAGACCTTTCTGATTATCCAATGTGTTTAACAAATAGTAACAGTTCAAATGACTTTATTTGTAGAAACATGTTTAAGGCTAATTTAAGTATGGATTTATTTTGGTAAATTATATTAGTGCCAAATAAGTTTAGTTGGCAAACTTGTGACTTATTAAGTTTCTGTAAACATGTGCATGCTTAGTAGAGTTTTCAAAATCACCATTTAGTAAATTCTTGCATGCATGCATTCATATTATTTTTGATTGTATATAATTGTTTGTAATTGTATGCTATAATTTTTGTGTAGATTTTGCTAGTGATTGTGATTGTGAAGAGTGCTACTCTCCCCACTTCCAAGGAAAGTGATATTTTCATGAATATTTCTATCCTATGTTTTGTACTAGCATTAGATATTTTGCTAAGTCTTGCATGCTATTTTTGCCTAGTGCAAAGTTGGGAAATCCTAAGTAGTGTAGAATTGTAGAATTTCTAGGGAATTTCCCTAAGTTAAGTTATCCTACCATGCTTAGCCTAGCTATATATCAAACAAGGGTTGGTGAAAATCTATACTTACTATGATGAAAATATTTCTAAGTCATCAGACTTATACTTTCCTAATAAAACCACTAAGTCAAATGAACCTCCTGGGTGGAATGGAAAGAATGGGTTATGTTGAGTGGTTACACAAGGCCATGGACTTGGGTTGTGTATCTCACTTGTGGTAAGCCACCTAGGCACAAAGGGATTTGGAGGCCAAGTGTTGAGAAAGCTTACAGTGCAACCACTTGGCAATATGGGCTCTGCCATGATCATATAGGTTGCTAGAACTTAGTCTTTTGGACAGTTGGTGGTAGTTGGGATGATAGGTTGGAGCGCGTCCTTTTGACTAAGGAAAAGCTTCTGAAGGGTCCTGTCTTGGGAAACCAAGTCTGGTGGGGAAAGTGCACAACTTCTGCAGATGGAAAAACCTAAGTACTTAGCCTAGTCCAAGGCAATGGACAATTTGAGCATCAAGACATGGAAGCTACAAGAATCTCATCACTCCAACTTCTAAGTAAAATTTGTGGGTGAACAAGGGTGAAGGACCCCAATGTCTATTGGTGGTTTCTTGGGAATGTTTTGACAAAGAAAAACTTAGTGTTTTCAGCTAATAGGGAAAAACCTATTTTCAAGCAAAGCAAGCCAAGCTACACTTAGCCAAAATGCATATATTAATATAGTCCACTTAAAAATTTACTAAGGTATCACTTGCCAATACTATTCCAAAGTATTGACCCTCTGTGGCTGTAACTTGTGATGTTGCAGGTTACTCCGATGATGAGTAGGAGTCATGAGTCTACACTCAACATGCTTGCCTGTGGCACATGAAGATGAAGACTTGTGTTTATTTACTTATTCCTTAAACTCTTGTATTAGGCCTATGGCCCCAAGTTATAAAAGACTATGTTTTATCTCTGGAATGAATGTAATAAATGACCTTTGTATCTGTGTACTTAATCTTAAACTGTGGATGCTAGCATTGATCCAGGGACTAGCATTGCAATCACAGGGATCCTTTCCTTTACTAAGGAGGGATCTAACAGATGGTATCAGAGCATTGTGTTGCCTGTAGGATTATGACCCTAGGATTGGGAAACCACTAAGGAAAAGTTTTCAACTACTTCTACACTTGTCTATTCTTCTCGTAAAACTTTTCTAATCTTTTCATTCCCAACTCCATTTGTAGATGAACTCCATCAACGAAGCCGTGAAGAAAGGACCACTCATGACCATGACCTTGGAGTGTGGGCAGGTTTTCCAATATTCTCAAGGACCTCATGATGGCAATGGAAGCACATGGTGCAGCTGTGTACAAGGGCTTTCCAGTGATGGATGAAGGAGTGGAGTATTGGTGGGTGCAACTTCACTTGTACAAAAACAAGGAAGACAACCACAAAGAAAGGGGATTCTGCATGTACACCAACACTGTAATGCACACCACATTCTTTGAGTCAGCCAGAGATGCAGCTTGGAGGACTATCAAAGAACTAAGTGCTAGAGTCAAGTGCAGGATGCTCAACCTCCAAAAAGACTTAGAGAAAGAGAAGGAACTTACCCAAGAGTTGGAAGCCACCAACCAAGAATTAAGGGGAGATATAATAGACTTAGTAATGGAATCATGTGAACAAGATAGGTGGATTTCCTCTAGGAACATTGTGATAGCCACCAGATCCAGTGAGATAGGATTGTGAGCACACTTCGTTAGTTGGACCACCATCTATCACATCATTTTCCAAAATGATACCTTAAATAAGTTTGGACCTTGATTGATGTAATGGACTCATGTATGCATGACTTGTGTGATGTTGTGTTCCATGGATATGTATAAATTATTTGTCTTGTTTTATCTTAAATTGTGTTGTTCTAACTTTTTAATCTTATAAATAGATGCCTATTACCATTAGCACCGTTGAGGAGTTACAGGTTACCCGTTTTGGTCCCCGTATCGTTGAGCTTACCACCTTGCTCGATCTCCCTCTTCCCACCATCACGGTGTACCCACTCACCAAGTTCGAGAGGAAGGACCTCTGGGGCTTCAAGGTGAACCAGCCCGGACGCCAGACAGAGCCCACTACAGAGGCCATCGTCTTCAAGCTGATGCACGACGACAGGGAGAGAGGCATGAAGGTAGTCATGCAGGACCTGATAGGACGTCTGTTAGGACGTCACTCCCGACAGGTTAGGGGCACTCACTTCCACGTCTTCGGAAGACGTGATGTTGATGGAGAGTCCATCGACTTTTAGGACGACTCGAGAGACGCGGCAGAGCCGATACTTCTCTATCTCCAGGACTTAGAGTCTCTCCTCAGGCACGTGGACACGGACAGGACGAACGTCATGCTCAGCAATGACGAGCTCCAGGTGCAGCTTCGCGAAAAGGACAAGCTTTTCGCACAGCAGGATGAGATGATCAAGGAAATGGAGACGAAGTTCGAGGCCCAGGACCGCAAGTTCAAGAGTCGAGAAACGCGTCCGGGATAGGAACAAGAAGATCCGGGACATGACCGAGGCGAAGTCCAAGGATTTTGATCTAGAGCGGCAGCAGATGGTTATTGAGAGGCTTCGCCCGAAGAGGACTCTCAAGGCCAAGGTCGATTCCTTGACCACTACGATTGAGGAGAACAAGACCGCGATGGAGAACGCAGGTCTTAACTTCGTCGAGGAGGAGATTGATGCTGATGAGTAGACTTGACTACTCGTTTATCTTTCATATTCGTACTTGTTATTTGTGAACTTATTATTGGACCATCCGACATGTGGATGGCTTGCCACTTGTGTGTTTTATTTCGAGAACTTTGTTGTTGAGATTTTATCCTTGAGTTACATGCTATGTGTTTTCTTGTGATGTATTGTGCATAAAACATCTATGGGTATCTCATTCTTATCTATTTGAACAAACAACAGATGCCTCCCCATCGCGCAAACACCAACCCCAATAACATCACCCCGGAAATGCAACAAATGATGAATGCGCAAACACAGCTTATGCATATGATGACAACGTTCATCCAAAACCAGAATAACAACAACCCCAATAACAACAACAACAACCCCAACAACAACAACAACAACAACAACAACAACAACAACAACAACAACAACAACAACAACAACCCCCTCGGGGTTTGATATGCTCACCAGTTTGCGTTTGAGGGCCAAAGTTTTGGGGACGATCCCATGGTGGCCAATGGTAGCTACGTTACGTGAACAAAGATTTAGTGGCGTGGGCTGCACGGATGCTGAAAAAGTCGTTCAAGACATCTGTTGGAAGGACCGGCCGCCACATGGTGGGACAACTTCCAAATCACCACTCCTATTGATGAGGTGACTTGGGCTATCTTTGAAGATGGCTTCGCTGCTCATATCTCATCGGAATGTTGAGCACGAAAAGAAAGAGTTTCACAACTTGAAGCGGCGCCACATGCGTGGTGAATACATAGAAGAGTTCAACAATCCGCACGCTATGCAGGATGAGGTTGACGGATGCCAAAAGAAAGGAAAAGTTTCTAGAAGGCTTGAATGATGAGCTGAACCTACGGTTATGCATGGAATATGTTCCAACTTACCGTCTTTGTGTGACAAGGCTGCTATTTTGGAGAGTAAAATGAAACAAGTCAAGAGTAGGAAGGAAACACTCCGACAAACGACTCGGGATCGTCTCAAACGATCTCACTATGATGTGATGGAAGCTCGGGATCCCATAAGCATGGGAAATTCAACAAGCACCACAACCGTCATGACAACAAGCATCATCGCGATCATGACAATGATAAGTACAAGAACCACAAGTGGACATAAGAGCCACGGTGGGAATGGTAGTGGAAGTGGAAGTCGCATGTTAAAAAGGACATCAGTCGGCTTGAGTGCTTCAAATGCAAGCGGGGCATTATGCTAATGAGTGCCACGAGAAGAAAGTTGAAGGACCTAACAAGCCCAATCCTTTTCGAAAGGACAGGTTAACCACATCAATGTGGAGGAGGTCTATGAGGAGCTGCCGTTCTTTGGTAAGTTCAGACTCAATTCCATTCCAGCATTTGTACTCTTTGACACTGGTGCATCTCATTCATTCATATCAAAAGAATTTGTTGATAAAAATGGGTTTGCATCTGAAAACATTGGTTGTCCAATAAAAGTTAGTTCTCTGGGTGGAGACATGATAGTAAGTCTTGGATGCCGGGATCTTGTCATAGAGTTTGGAAAGCATAAGTTTCGGTGAGCGATAATCCTAGATTCCCAAGGACTAGACGTAATTTTGGGAATGGATTGGATGGCTAAGTATGAAGGAGTACTAGATTGTGCTAATCGTACTGTTGCACTCACAACCCCAGAAGGGAAAAGAATAAAATTCAGGTCAAACTTTGAATCCAAAGGAAGTAAGCTGAATTCTCTTAAGGGGGTTAGCATGGATAGTGTGCCAATTGTGTGTGAGTATCCGGATGTATTTCCGGAAGAATTACCAGGAATGCCACCAGATAGAGATGTGGATTTTCTGATAGATTTGGTACGAGTTACGGACCAATAGCAAAAAGACCGTACAAAATGTCAGTTGATGAATTGAAGGAGCTCAAGAAGCAACTAGGGGAATAGTTGCAGAAAGGATTTATTCAACCAAGTTCTTCATCTTGGGGAGCCCCATTATTGTTCGTGGAGAAGAAAGATAGAAGCCAAAGGTTATGTATAGATTACCGTTCTCTCAACGAGGTAACTATCAAGAACAAATATCCTTTGCCTAGAATCAATGACTTGTTTGATCAGTTAGAGGGAGCATGTGTGTTCTCAAAGATTGATCTTCGGTCAGGCTATTTTCAACTCAAGATAAGAGAACAAGACATACCTAAGATAGCATTCACCACAAGATATGGACTGTATGAATACACTGTGATGCCTTTTGGTTTAACCAATGCTCCAGCGTACTTCATGAATATGATGAACAAAGTGTTCATGGAATTCCTAGACAAGTTTGTTGTCGTTTTTATCGATGACATCTTAGTCTACTCCAAGAGCAAGGAAGAACATGAAAGACACTTACGTTTGATACTTGAAAAGTTAAGAGAGCATAAGCTTTATGCCAAATTCAGCAAGTGTGAGTTTTGGTTAGAGGAAGTTGGTTTTCTTGGTCATGTTATGACAAAGGATGGTGTGGCAGTTGATCCTGCTAAAGTTTCAGCTGTGACTTAATGGGAATCTCCTAAGAACGTAAAAGAAGTTCGCAGTTTCCTTGGTTTAGCAGGTTACTATAGAAGGTTCATCGAGAATTTCTCAAAGGTTCCTAAGCCAATGACTGAATTGTTAAAGAAGGACAAGAAATTTGCTTGGTCTGAAGGTTGTGAAGTCAGCTTCCAAGAGTTGAAGAAGAGACTTGTGACAGCACCAGTTCTATGTCTGCCAGATTTGGAAAAGGATTTCCAAGTATATTGTGATGTGTCTCATCAAGGTTTGGGTGTCGTACTTATGAAAGACAGTAAAGTTATGGCCTATGCCTCGAGATAACTCAAAACTCATGAAGTAAACTATCCTACTCATGATTTGGAGTTAGCCTCTGTCGTCCATGCACTCAAAACATGGAGACATTACCTTTTGGGAAAGCGATGTGAAGTATTCACCGATCATAAGAGTTTGAAGTATATCTTCACCCAGAAGGAAATCAACTTGAGACAAAGGAGATGGCTAGAACTTATCAAGGATTATGACTTGAGTTTGCAATACCACCCCGGTAAAGCAAATGTAGTAGCAGATGCTCTAAGTCATAAGGCATTCGTAAATGGCCTTACCAATGGTGAATTGCCAGATGACTTGTGTAAGCAATTCAAAGAACTCAGATTGGCGATTGTGCCAGAAGGACATCTTATGACTTTGGATGTTCAACCCACTCTGTTGGATAAGATTAAAGAAGCCCAAAAGACGGATAAAGAAATCGAAGAGATTAAGGAAAGGATTAGTCAAGGGAAAGCTAAAAGTTTCCATATAGACGAACAAGGTGCTTTATGGCACGGGAAACGTATTTGTGTTCCACAAGACCGGAGTTCGGACTGATTCTACAAGAAGCTCACAACTCTCGTATTCTATTCACCCGGAAACACCAAGATGTACATGGATATGAAAGAAAGATTTTGGTGGAACAATCTCAAAAGAGATATTGCGAACACATTGCTTTGTGTGATGTGTAGTAGAGTAAGCGAGCATCGAAACCAGCGGGCTTGCTTCAACCACTGCCTATTCACAGTGGAAGTGGGAAAATATAGGTATGGATTTCATTAGGATTACCAAGGACCAGTGGTATGATTCCATATGGGTAGTAGTGGATCGCCTAACTAAAGTGGCTCATTTATACCCGTGAAAACGACTTATACGAGTGCCAAGTTAGCCAAAATCTACATGAACAGAATTGTGCCTTCACGGTGTGCCTAAGAGTATTGTGTCCGATAGGGAAACAGTTTACTTCTCACTTTTGGAGACTTCATGAATCTTTGGGAACGAGGTTGGAATTCAAGCTTTTCATCCTCAAACCGATGGACAAGAAAGGACTAATCAGATTCTTGAAGACATGTTGAGAGCATGTGCCCTAGACTATGGAACAAGTTGGGATGAAAGTTTGCCTTACGCAGAGTTCTCTTACAATAGCTACCAATCTAGCATTAGGATGGCACCATTTGAGTTCTCTCTGAAGAAAATGTACCCCCATTACTATGGAATGGTGTGGGAGAAAAGTTTATTTGGACCTGATCTTATCAAAGGCCTTGAAGAGAAGGTCAAATTGGTTAAGGACAGGTTGAAGATAGCACGGTCCGACGGAAAAGCTACAGATTCTAAGCGTAGAGAAGTCACCTACGAAGTTGGGGATAGAGCTTATCTTAGAGTGTCACCACTTCGTGGAGTGAAAAGATTTGGAGTCAAAGGAAAGTTGGCACCAAGATATGTTGGGCCATTTAAGATTCTAAGTCACAAGGGAGAAGTTGCATATGAAGTTGAATTGCCAGAGTCTCTGTCAGCTGTCCATAATGTGTTTCATGTGAGTCATCTTAAGAAATGTCACCCAGAGATGGAAGAATCATCTTTGAAGGATACCATACCCTTGGAACAAGTCCAACTAGAAAGTGATCTCACCTATGAGGAAAAGCCTGTCAAGATTCTTGAGACTGCAGAAAGAGTCACAAGGACAAAAATTATCAAATTCTGCAAAGTGCAATGGAATCATCATTCCGAAGAGGAAGCAACATGGGAAAGAGAAGATGATCTTCGGAAAGACCACCCTCACCTATTTGCTAGACAATCCGAATCTCGAGGGCGAGATTCATATTAAGGGGGTTAGATTTGTAACATCCCTAAATTCATATTCCAAAACTCATTCATATCATCTTTGCATTCATCATCATTTAGGGCTTTTCTCAAAATCATTTCAGAAACAGGAGCAATTGTGGCTCATTATTTTATGTATGAAAACCCTAGCCTTTGTGCTACATACTATTGGGAAAGATGCTGTTATTCATTCAGAATGTTTTGAATTCAAACTTAAGTGATCTCAAAAGCTTGATCAAAAATATCAAAGCAAAATATGAATTAAAACAAATTCTATGCCTACTATCACACATCTCATAAAGGCATAGTTTTAAATTATTTTCAAAAGACCCAAGTATTCAGATGTGATTGACACTCATTTAAGAACAAGTTTTATTTTACAAAAGTTCAGAAAGCTTTGGATTCAAACAGATTTGAATTTGGGTTTAAAAACCATTCGAAATTCAATCGGAAAAGAAAAGGAATAAATAAGAAAAAATAGCCAAACCAGCCTGGCCGACCCATTAACAACACGGCCCAGCTAGCCTTGACCCACCCCGCGAATTGTTTTATTTCACCCACTCGCACCCACCAGCTCAGCGGAAGGGACCCGCTCCCTCTCTCGTGACAACCGCGCCCACTCGAGCATCGTCTCCACCCGCACGACCGTTCATCCCCAAATCAACGCGGCCGTTTCTGTTTGATTGTGCAGCTTAAATTGCGTTAAGGCACGAGTAATTCTCGCTCACGACAGGCTACTTAAACCCTCTTCCTCTCTTCTCCCCAACTCCCAAGCCAGCGCCCCAGGCTGCCGCATTTCTCTCTGCAAACCCGTCTCCGGACGCTGCAGCCACAATTCCGACCACCTCCGACCACCCCTCGCCTCTTCTTCACACGGCAGACTCCTTGACCTCACGCGCCGCCTAGTACCTCTGGTTTGCCGCCGTGACCGGAACATCGGCTACACAAGCGTCGACCACCACCGCCTCCGGCTTCAACTCGACGAGCTCCGGTGGTAAGTCCAGACCGCCCAAGCCTTTTCTTTCACACACGTGTTCTCCGTGATCTGCATCTAACCACCCTCCGTTTGCCTTCTAGCAATCTACAACCTCGTCTTCGACCTCGAACAGAACCACCTGTCGCCGGACTCAACTCCGACGAGGAATCAGCACCGCGTCAGCACGCCCCTTCGCAAACCGATGCTACCTCGAGCTTCAACCGCCACCGATCCTGTAAGCGCCTTCTTGCTTCTGGGCGATCTAGAACGCCGGCACCACCGTAGTCCACGCCGCCGCAGCCCGCTTAGCGCCCGCCATTGTGGCTTGATGGTTGTCCGTTGGATCCGATCGTAAGGCTAGGATAGATTGTACGAAGGGTAGCGCATCTGAGCCGCCAGATTCACTTAGATCCTACGGTCTGCGAGCACGATCAAACCGAATCGGTGCGCCCGATGAAATGCGACCGTGGCAAGTGTATGAACAAAAAACAGATTTAAAACCAGAATTTGAACCAAATTTCAAATGCTTATAACTTTTGATTGCCACGTTGGAATTTTGCAAACTTTATACCGTTGGATTCAGTGAAACAAGACCTTTCTGAATATCCAATGTGTTTAACAAATAGTAACAGTTAAAATGACTTTATTTGTAGAAACATGTTTAAGGCTAATTTAAGTATGGATTTATTTTGGTAAATTATATTAGTGCCAAATAAGTTTAGTTGGCAAACTTGTGACTTATTAAGTTTCTGTAAACATGTGCATGCTTAGTAGAGTTTTCAAAATAACCATTTAGTAAATTCTTGCATGCATGCATTCATATTATTTTTGATTGTATATAATTGTTTGTAATTGTATGCTATAATTTTTGTGTAGATTTTGCTAGTGATTGTGATTGTGAAGTGTGCTACTCTCCCCACTACCAAGGCAAGTGATATTTTCATGAATATTTCTATCCTATGTTTTGGACAGTTGGTGGTAGTTGGGATGATAGGTTGGAGCGCGTCCATTTGACTAAGGAAAAGCTTCTGAAGGGTCCTGTCTTGGGAAACCAAGTGCAGTGGGAAAGTGCACAACCTCTGCAGATGGAAAAACCTAAGTACTTAGCCTAGTCCAAGGCAATGGACAATTTGAGCATCAAGACATGGAAGCTACAAGAATCTCATCACTCCAACTTCTAAGTAAAATTTGTGGGTGAACAAGGGTGAAGGACCCCAATGTCTATTGGTGGTTTCTTGGGAATGTTTTGACAAAGAAAAACTTAGTGTTTTCAACTAATAGGGAAAAACCTATTTTCAAGCAAAGAAAGCCAAGCTACACTTAGCCAAAATGCATATATTAATATAGTCCACTTAAAAATTTACTAAGGTATCACTTGCCAATACTATTCCAAAGTATTGACCCTCTGTGGCTGTAACTTGTGATGTTGCAGGTTACTCCGATGATGAGTAGGAGTCATGAGTCTACACTCAACATGCTTGCCTGTGGCACATGAAGATGAAGACTTGTGTTTATTTACTTATTCCTTAAACTCTTGTATTAGGCCTATGGCCCCGAGTTATAAAAGACTATGTTTTATCTCTGGAATGAATGTAATAAACGACCTTTGTATTTGTGTACTTCATCTTAAACTGTGGATGCTAGCATTGATCCAGGGACTAGCATTGCAATCACAGGGATCCTTTCCTTTACTAAGGAGGGATCTAACATTAACATGGAGGAGGTCTATGAGGAGCCTGACGCTGTTGCCGGTAAGTTCATACTTAATTCCATTCCAGCATTTGTACTCTTTGATACTGGTGCATCTCATTCATTCATATCAAGAGCATTTGTTGAAATAAATGAGCTACCGGTAGAAACTATTGGGTGTCCTATAAAAGTAAGTTCTCCTGGTGGAGAAATGATAGTGAATTCTGGATGCCATGACCTAGTCATAGAATTTGGGAAATATAAGTTTCCCGTTAACTTGATAATATTAAACTCCCAAGGTTTGGATGTCATTCTGGGAATGGACTGGATGACTAAGTACAAAGGAGTGATAGATTGTGCCAGCCATACTGTCTCACTCACAACTCCGAAAAATAGAAGGATCAGATTCAAGACCATCTTTGGAGCAAAGAGGAGTATGCTTAATTCTCTTAAGGGGGTTAGCATGGACAGTGTGCCAATTGTGTGTGAGTATCCGGATGTGTTCCCGGAAGAATTACCAGATAGAGATGTGGAGTTTCTGATAGATTTGGTACCAGGTTCTGGACCAATAGCAAAGAGACCATACAAAATGTCAGTTGATGAACTGAAGGAGCTCAAGAAGCAACTAGGAGAACAGTTGCAAAAAGGATTTATTCAACCAAGTTCTTCATCTTGGGGAGCTCCAGTCTTGTTTGTGGAGAAGAAGGATAGAAGTCAAAGATTATGCATAGATTACCATTCACTCAACGAGGTAACTATCAAGAACAAATATCCTTTGCCAAGAATCAATGACTTATTTGATCAGCTAGAAGGAGCCTGTGTGTTCTCAAAAATTGATCTCTGGTCAGGCTATTTTCAACTTAAAATAAGAGAACAAGACATATCTAAAACAACATTCACCACAAGGTATGGATTGTACGAGTATACCGTAATGCCTTTTGGCTTAACCAATGCCCCAGCATACTTCATGAATATGATGAACAAAGTGTTCATGGAATTCCTCGACAAGTTTGTTGTTGTTTTCATCGATGACATCTTAGTCTACTCCAAGAGCAAAGAAGAGCATGAAGGACACTTGCGTTTGATACTTGAGAAGTTGAGAGAGCATAAGCTTTATGCCAAATTCAGCAAGTGTGAGTTCTGGTTAGAAGAAGTTGGTTTTCTTGGTCATGTTATGACAAAGGATGGTGTAGCAGTTGATCCTGCTAAAGTTTCGGCTGTGACTGAATGGGAATCTCCCAAGAATGTTAAAGAAGTTCGCAGTTTCCTTGGCTTAGCAGGTTACTACAGAAGGTTCATCGAGAATTTCTCTAAAGTAGCTAAGCCCATTACTGAATTGTTAAAGAAAGACAAGAAGTTTGCTTGGTCTGAAGGATGTGAAGTCAGCTTTCAAGAATTGAAGAAGAGACTTGTGACAGCACCAGTTCTATGTCTGCAATATTTGGAAAAGGATTTCCAAGTATATTGTGATGCGTCTCATCAAGGTTTGGGTGCTGTACTTATGCAAGACAGTAAAGTTGTGGCCTATGCCTCGAGACAACTCAAAACTCATGAAGTAAACTATCCTACCCATGATTTAGAGTTAGCCTCTACCGTCCATGCACTCAAAACATGGAGACATTACCTTTTGGGAAAGCGTTGTGAAGTGTTCACCGATCACAAGTGTTTGAAGTATATCTTCACCCAAAAGGAAATCAATATGAGACAAAGAAGATGTGTAGAGCTTATCAAGGATTATGACTTAAGTTTGCAATACCACCCCGGTAAAGCAAATGTTGTAGCAGATGCTCTAAGTCGTAAGGTGTTTGTGAATGGCCTTACCAAAGGAGAATTGCCGGATGATTTGTGTACTCAATTCAAAGAACTCAGATTGGAGATTGTGCCTGAAGGACATCTCATGTCTTTAGATGTCCAACCCACTTTGTTGGAAAAGATTCGAGAAGCTCAAAAGACTGATAAAGAAATTGAAGAGATTAAGGAAAAGATTGGCCAAGGGAGAGCTAAAAATTTCCATGAAGAAGAACAAGGTACGTTATGGCATGGGAAACGTATCTGTGTTCCACAAGATCCGGAGTTACGGAAACTGATTTTGCAGGAAGCACACAACTCTCCATATTCTATTCACCCGGGTAACACCAAAATGTACATGGACATGAAAGAAAGATTTTGGTGGAACAATCTCAAGAGAGACATCGCCGAGCATATTGCTTTGTGTGATGTGTGTAGTAGAGTAAAAGCGGAGCATCAAAAACCAGCAGGTTTGCTTCAAACACTACCTATTCCTGATTGGAAATGGGACAAAATTGGTATGGATTTCATTACCGGATTACCAAGGACCAGATCAGGATATGATTCCATATGCGTAGTAGTGGATCGCCTAACTAAAGTGGCTCATTTCATACCCGTGAAGACAACCTATACAAGTGCCAAGTTAGCCAAAATCTACATGAGTAGAATTGTATGTCTTCATGGTGTGCCTAAGAGTATTGTGTCTGATAGGGGAACCCAATTCACTTCCCATTTTTGGAGACAGCTACATGAGTCATTGGGAACGAGGATGGAATTCAGTACTACTTTTCATCCTCAAACCGATGGACAAACATAAAGGACTAATCAACTTCTGGAAGACATGTTGAGGGCATGTGCCCTAGATTATGGAGCAAGTTGGGATGAAATTCTGCCTTACGCAGAATTTTCTTATAACAACAGCTATCAAGCCAGCATTGAAATGGCACCGTTTGAGTTTCTCTACGGAAGAAAATGTACCACACCATTGTTATGGAATGGTGTGGGAGAAAGAAGTTTATTTGGGCCAGATCTTATCAAAGAACCCGAAGAGAAGGTCAAATTGGTTAAGGACAGATTGAAGATAGCACAGTCCCGACAAAAAAGCTACGCCGATCCTAAGCGTAGAGAAGTCACCTACGAAGTTGGTGATAGAGCTTATCTTAGAGTATCACCACTCCGTGGAGTGAAAAGATTCGGAGTCAAAGGAAAGTTGGCACCAAGATATGTTGGGCCATTCAAGATTCTGAGTCGCAAAGGAGAAGTTGCTTATGAAATTGAGCCAAACATCTCTATCGTGATCCATAATGTGTTTCATGTGAGTCAGCTTAAGAAATGTCACCCAGAAATGGAAGAAACTTCTTTGAAGGATACCATACACTTGGACGAAGTTCAACTAGAAAGTGATCTCACTTATGAAGAAAAGCCTATCAAGATTCTTGAGACTGTAGAAAGAGTCACAAGGATAAAGACTATCAAGTTTTGCAAAGTACAATGGAATCATCTGTCACATCCCAAGATTTTCCAATTCTTGTAATGTGAAAATAAATTAATAAAATAAAACCTTGTTGATTTTCAGAACCAGAAGAAACTTTTTGAGTTTAAATAGAACCTCAAACCCATTTGAATTAAATAAATCCCAAAGGAATTTAATGAGTTAAACATTTAATTAATGGTAATTAAAAATGTTTTTTGAAATTACTATTTTGGAATCATTTAATAAAAGATTGGTAATCAAGAGAAAATATGAGTTTACAAATAAAGAATATTTCATAAAGCCAAATTAAAACCTTGGCCATACTATGGAAATTAAAAAATTTTATTTAAATAAAATTAGCAAAGATTTGTTTAAATAAACTAATAAGAATTTAATATCCAACCTTATTTAAATAAAAGGTTTTATCAATTTACATTGAAACATCAAAACTTATTAAAGTATTTAAAAAAATAAGTTTTCCCAATTATTTGATATTCACAAATAAAACCTATTGTTTTGGTTTTGAAAATATTTGGAGTTCTAATGAAAATTTTATTAAATAAACCAAACCCTATTTATTTAATAAACCATGGTCCATTTTTAATTAATAAAAGGAACATAAAAGTATTTAAAAATATTATTTTATTTTGGACCTTGATTTATCTTGTCATAAGTAACCAAGTTCAAATTGTGAAGAGTGGTGTTTGAATTAATTTGGTTGATATTTATTTGGTTGAAAATTTGAAACAGAAATTAGATTCGAAAAAGGAAAAGATTACAGAAGAAAAATGTAGTCGGACTCTGACCCAAGCTTCCAACAGCAGCCCACCTAACCCAGCTTCTCTCCCCGCAGAAAACGATTCAACCAACTACGACCAAGCTTAGACCGATGGTGGACCTCCCCTCATTTCTTTTCCATCTGGTAGGCCCGCTATCATCGCTGTTCATCGTCTCGTTCACCCATCCCGCAGCGACCAGTTCTTCTCCCCGCTCGCCGTTGATTGCTCCAAATTAATCTTTAACGCGCACGTTACCAGCCTTGATCACGCAGATGGAAACGCCAGGACATCCTCTATATTTCCCCTCTGAAACCTCGCGTTCGCACGCCCCAGACCTCCTCCAATTTCTTCCCGAGCACCCTCTGCTCCGACGAGGGCCAGTATCGATTCCGGCCAAACCACATCACCCCGAATCTCCCTGAGCACGCCGCGGCCTCCCCTCCACGCAATCCTCCCTGTGCCTTCCGTTCGACCACGGGCGCCCCGATGCGTCGGCTTGGACAAGCTCCGACAGCGCCGCCGTCCGTTTCCACTCCGGCGACAACTTTCAGGTGAACCAGACCGCCCTGACCCCTCTCGTTCACACACACAGCATCGCCTTGATCTTGCGCATCTGAATGTGCTCCCGTTTTGCCTTAGGGCGATCTGCAGCGACGACTCCTACCGTCACCATCGTCTGGCTTAACTCCGACGAGCACTTCTGGTATGCATCTGACCACCCCGCGCCTCCTCGTTCCCACTCCCACACTCGCCACATATTTCTGCAACTAACCGCATCATTGTTTTGCTTCGGGATGATCTACAGCGTCGCCCTCGACCGCGGATAGAGCCACCCGACGTCGACCTCCACTCCGGCGAGGAATTACTGCAGACCCTGAGCGCCCCGAGACCAACCGACAGCGCCCCAAGCATCACCTCGTCCTCGCGATCACGGTGAGCGTTCTCACCTCGTACTTTGCTTCCTAGAACCGCCGATAGCCGCAGCCAGACCGTCGCCGCTACGCGCAACCACCGAGCGCCGCCGGAATTTGGCAAGCATGTTAGTGACCGTTAGATTTAGATCTAACGTATAGGAAAGAAAGTGGGCGAAGGGGTATCGAGCAACCAGTACCGTGCGATCCCACTTAGATCCAACGATCCAGAGAGATCAATCCGCCCGAACCGGTATCAGCCTATTAAAACATGACGCGTGTCCCCTAGGTTGTTTAAAAACAGATTTGAATCTGATTTATTTGCAAACTTCAAACCCTTATAACTTGAGATCTACACCTCCAAAAATTTCAAATTTTATATCAATGGATTCAGGAGAATAAGCCCTAGCTAACTGTGGTCTTACTTTAGAAATAGTATTTGTTAACTTGTTTGAATTTGCAGAAACATTTGTGTACTTGTTTAGAGTAAGAAAATTATTTAAAATTGATTTTGAGATTAAATCTTTTGAAAAATGGTTTGTAGTGACCTTACTGACCCTAAGAACCAACCCATGGTTTTGAAAATGAAATTAGAAAAATTTAGAATGGATTAATTGAATTAGTCTATTTCTAGCTAAATAAAGATAAGGATTTTTTTTATGAAAAAGGTTTTTGGAATAAAAACCTTGGGAAAATATTTCTTCAAAGATACTGAACCAAAACACCAAGACATGAGAATTAGAAACTTTTGGTGAGAAACTTAAAGATTTTGATTTGATAAAACCATTTTTCCACCATATAAAATATTGAATGGAATTTTAAAATAGTTTTTGGACAAAACCCTATAACTAATGACTTTTCCATTTTGGGTAAATGACCAATTTGGACCTTACAAAGTTTGAAAACCTAGTGGAGACCATCCTTGCAATAGAACCATCCTTTGCATACTTATGCATGACTTAGTTTCCTTCTTGTCTTGTGTGTGTGATTTTGTTTGAGTAGTGGTGGTTTGGAATGTTAGTTGATTTGGTGTTTGCTTGGTTGACTTGTAGTGAAATTAGCAAAGTGTGAAACTAGCAAGATCAAGGAGTGAACCCTCATTCCCTACCAAAAAGGAAAGTTACACTATCATACAAATGCCCTATTATTTTCATTATACTTAGTGGATTATGAAAACATGCATGAAAAAGATTTCTTTATACTTATGCTATGCTAAAATCCTAATAGGATTCCCTATACATTCCTTAGTGAAAATATTGTAGTTGTACATTCTTAGCCATACTTTATTTTGAAAAGAGATACATGTTGAGATTTTACAAAGGTTGAGAAAAGACTTATGTTTTACATAATAAAACAAGGACTCAATGAACCACCTAGGTGGTGGAAACTTTAAGTTTTGGAGAAGGTGGCAACAAAAGGGACCATGTCTATGGGGATCACTTTGTGTTGTGCTCCAAAAGAAAACCACCTAGGAAACTTAGAGATTGAACATGTTTCTCCAATTGTGGCTTTCGTGTGCAACCACATCCTATTATGGCTATGGCTTAGTCAACTACATTAGGAAGACCCATACATTGTCTTTAGTTACCGGACATGGGGATCTGGAATGCTTCATGGGGGCTGAAGACAAGCTAGCAATGATGTATGGGAGGACCTCTTGAAAAGACTTCACACACTCTCGATCTGCGGTACTCCATCTTGGTGAGCACTAATCCAGTAGGCCCGGTGGCAACAAGATGGGATTGTGTCATGTGGGTAAAGTGTACTCTTCTGCAGGTTAATAAAATCTAAGTACTTAGCCGTGTCCCCTGTTATGGACAATCTTGAGCAACTAAAGTTTGAACTATGGGAGATCTCGACATTCCAACTTCTAATATAAAAACTTGATGCACTTGGGGGTACCAAGGAATTCAAAGAGATTTGTTAAGCTTGTTGCACTTGGGGAGTTACCAAGGTGCTCAAGATCATGATGTACTTGGGGTTACCAAGGAACTCATGAGATTTCATAAAACTTGTTGCACTTGGGGTTACCAAGTAGCTCAGGAGATTTTGACAAGGACTTGAACACTTGAGTTTCTACCAAGGAGTTCAAGGGATTCTCGGAAAAGAGATTTGACAAAAGACTTAAAACCCTTTTTGAAAAGATAGGATAAAATAATGCTTTATGCAAATAAGCCTTGAACTCTACTTAGCCAAATATGCATGTAATGATAGGATCCACTCTTATTATACATAGAAGTGAAGCTTGCCAATACAATTCAAAAATGTATTGACCCTTGTGGCTGTAACTTGTAATGTTGCAGGTTGATTGTTTTTTTTAAATGAAGATTGTTGGATTGACTAGGACTACAAAGTCTACAACCAACATCTGCCTGTGGCACTTTGAAGATGAAGGACCCATGACCATAGTTATTCCGCTGCAATGTATTGTAATAGCCAAATGAGCTATGTTTGATGTAATAAACTTATGTTATTCCTGGTTATAAATTTATATTATGACCTTTGTATCTTGATATTACATCTTAACTGTGGATGCTAGCTAATGATCCAGGGACTAGCATAGTAAAACACAGGAGGAATCTACCTTATTAGGTTGGGACCTCTACAAATGTTTTTTGAAATTACTATTTTGGAATCATTTAATAAAAGATTGGTAATCAAAAGAAAAGATGAGTTTACAAATAAAGAATATTTCATAAAGCCAAATTAAAACCTTGGCCATACTATGGAAATTAAAACATTTTATTTAAATAAAATTAGCAAAGATTTGTTTAAATAAACTAATAAGAATTTAATATCCAACCTTATTTAAATAAAAGGTTTTATCAATTTACATTGAAACATCAAAACTTATTAAAGTATTTAAAAAAATAAGTTTTCCCAATTATTTGATATTCACAAATAAAACCTATTGTTTTGGTTTTGAAAATATTTGGAGTTCTAATGAAAATTTTATTAAATAAACCAAACCCTATTTTATTAATAAACCATGGTCCATTTTTAATTAATAAAAGGAACATAAAATTATTTAAAAATATTATTTTATTTTGGACCTTGATTTATGCTGATAAACAGAACCAAGTTCAAATTGTGAAGAGTGGTGTTTGAATTAATTTGGTTGATATTTATTTGGTTGAAAATTTGAAACAGAAATTATATTCAGAAAAAGGAAAAGATTACAGGAAGAAAAAAATGTAGTCGAACCTGACCCAACTGGCCAAGCCCAACAGCAGCCCACCTAACCCAGTTCTCTCCTCCCCGCAGAAAACGATTCGAACCAACTACCTGACCCGCACAGAGACTGACTGGTGGACCTCCCCCTCATATCTTTTCCACTGACTGGTAGGCCCGCTATCACTGTTCATCGTCTCTTTCACCCATCCCGCAGCGACCAGTTCTTCTCCCCCGTTCTGCCATTGATAGCTCCAGCTTAATTCGCTTTAACGCGACAGACGTTACCAGCCTTGATCACGCAGATGGAAAAGCCAGGACATCCTCTATATTTCCCCCCTGACACCTCGCGCTCGCACGCCCCAGACCGCCTCCAATTTCTTCCCGAGCACCCTCTGCTCCGACGAGGGCCAGTTTCGATTCCGGCCAAACCACATCACCCCGAACCTCCCTGAGCACGCTGACGGCCTCCCCACTCACAGACAATCCACCCTGTGCCTTCCGTTCGACCACGGGCGCCCCGAAGCGTCGGCTTGGACAAGCTCCGGCAAGCGCCGTCCGTTCCACTCCGCGACAACTTTCAGTGAACTGACCGCCCGACCCTCTCGTTCACACACACAAGATCGCCTTGCTCTTGCGCATCTGAATGTGCTCTGTTTTGCCTTAGGGCGATCTGCAGCGACGACTCCTCTGTCACCGTCTCGGCTTAACTCACGAGAACTTCGTATGCATCGACCACCCGCGCCTCCTCGTTCACTCCCACACTCGCCACATCTTCGCAACTAACCGCATCGTTGTTTTTCTTCGGATGATCTACAACGTCGCCTCGACCATGACAGCCACCCGGCCGACCTCCACTCCGGCGAGGAATTACTGCAGACTCTGAGCGCCCCGAGACCAACCGACCGCGCCCCACGCATCACCTCGTCCTCGCGATCACGGTGAGCGCTGCCACCTCGTACTTTGCTTCCTAGAACCGCCGATAGCCGCTGAGACTGTCGCCACTGCCGACCACCGAGCGCCGAATTTGGCACATGTTAGTGACCGTTAGATTTAGATCTAACGTATAGGAAAGAAAGTGGGCGAAGGGGTATCGAGCAACCAGTACCGTGCGATCCCACTTAGATCCAACGATCCAGAGAGATCAATCCGCCCGAACCGGTATCAGCCTATTAAAACATGACGCGTGTCCCCTAGGTTGTTTAAAAACAGATTTGAATCTGATTTATTTGCAAACTTCAAACCTTTATAACTTGAGATCTACACGTCCAAAAATTTCAAATTTTATATCAATGGATTCAGGAGAACAAGCCCTAGCTAACTATGGTCTTAGTTTAGAAAATAGTATCTGTTAACTTGTTTGAATTTGCAGAAACATTCGTGTACTTGTTTAGAGTAAGAAAATTATTTAAAATTGATTTTGAGATTAAATCTTTTGCAAAATGGTTTGTAGTGACCTTACTGACCCTAAGAACCAACCCATGGTTTTGAAAATGAAATTAGAAAAATTTAGAATGGATTAATTGAATTAGTCTATTTCTAGCTAAATAAAGATAAGGATTTTTTTTATGAAAAAGGTTTTTGGAATAAAAACCTTGGGAAAATATTTCTTCAAAGATACTGAACCAAAACACCAAGACATGAGAATTAGAAACTTTTGGTGAGAAACTTAAAGATTTTGATTTGATAAAACCATTTTTCCACCATATAAAATATTGAATGGAATTTTAAAATAGTTTTTGGACAAAACCCTCTAACTAATGACTTTGCCATTTTGGGTAAATGACCAATTTGGACCTTACAAAGTTTGAAAACCTAGTGGAGACCATCCTTGCAATAGAACCATCCTTTGCATACTAATGCATGACTTAGTTTCCTTCTTGTCTTGTGTGTGTGATTTTGTTTGAGTAATGGTGGTTTGGAATGTTAGTTGATTTGGTGTTTGCTTGGTTGACTTGTAGTGAAATTAGCAAAGTGTGAAACTAGCAAGATCAAGGAGTGAACCCTCATTCCCTACCAAAAAGGCAAGTTACACTATCATACAAATGCCCTATTATTTTCATTATACTTAGTGGATTATGAAAACATGCATGAAAAAGATTTCTTTATACTTATGCTATGCTAAAATCCTAATAGGATTCCCTATACATTCCTTAGTGAAAATATTGTAGTTGTACATGCTTAGCCATACTTTATTTTGAAAAGAGATACATGTTGAGATTTTACAAAGGTTGAGAAAAGACTTATGTTTTACATAATAAAACAAGGACTCAATGAACCACCTAGGTGGTGGAAACTTTAAGTTTTGGAGAAGGTGGCAACAAAAGGGACCATGTCTATGGGGATCACTTTGTGTTGTGCTCCAAAAGAAAACCACCTAGGAAACTTAGAGATTGAACATGTTTCTCCAATTGTGTCTTTCGTGTCCAACCACATGCTATTATGGCTCTGGCTTAGTCAACTACATTAGGAAGACCCATACATTGTCTTTAGTTACCGGACATGGGGATCTGGAATGCTTCATGGGGGCTGAAGACAAGCTAGCAATGATGTATGGGAGGACCTCTTGAAAAGACTTCGTCACACTCTCATGCTGCCGTTACTCCAGCTTGGTGAGCACTAATCCAGAGGGCCACTTGTGGCAACAAGATGGGATGTGTCATGTGGGTAAAGTGTACTCCTTCTGCAGAAGTTAATAAAATCTAAGTACTTAGCCGTGTCCCGGTTATGGACAATCTTGAGCAACTAAAGTTTGAACTATGGGAGATCTCGACATTCCAACTTCTAATATAAAAACTTGATGCACTTGGGGGTACCAAGGAATTCAAAGAGATTTGTTAAGCTTGTTGCACTTGGGGAGTTACCAAGGTGCTCAAGAGCATGATGTACTTGGGGTTACCAAGGAACTCATGAGATTTCATAAAACTTGTTGCACTTGGGGTTACCAAGTAGCTCAGCAGATTTTGACAAGGACTTGAACACTTGAGTTTCTACCAAGGAGTTCAAGGGATTCTTGGAAAAGAGATTTGACAAAAGACTTAAAACCCTTTTTGAAAAGATAGGATAAAATAATGCTTTATGCAAATAAGCCTTGAACTCTACTTAGCCAAATATGCATGTAATGATAGGTTCCAATCTTATTATACATAGAAGTGAAGCTTGCCAATACAATTCAAAAATGTATTGACCCTTGTGGCTGTAACTTGTAATGTTGCAGGTTGATTTTTTTTTTAAATGAAGATTGTTTGATTGACTAGGACTACAAAGTCTACAACCAACATCTGCCTGTGGCACTTTGAAGATGAAGGACCCATGACCATAGTTATTCCGCTGCAATGTATTGTAATAGCCAAATGAGCTATGTTTGATGTAATAAACTTATGTTATTCCTGGTTATAAATTTATATTATGACCTTTGTATCTGCATATTACATCTTAACTGTGGATGCTAGCTAATGATCCAGGGACTAGCATAGTAAAACACAGGAGGAATCTACCTTATTAGGTTGGGACCTCTACATCATCATACCGAAGAGGAAGCAACATGGGAAAGAGAAGATGATCTTCGGAAAGACCACCCTCACCTATTTGCTAGCCAATCCGAATCTCGAGGGCGAGATTCACCTTAAGGGGGTTAGATTTGTAACATCCCTAAAATCATGATTTCAAAGTTTGCATATCATTCATGCATGCATATAGATTTGAGATCAATTTCAAACTCATTTCAGAAAAACAAAAGCACATAGTGCTATGATTTTATGTGAGCAGATTTAAATCAAATGGCCATCCCCATTTGAAAGTTTGAATGATTTCAAACCTAGCTTGTCTGTCTTCCTTATAGAAAGGTTTGAGTGTAGTGTTGAACCAAGTTTTACAAATTGGGAATAGTTTCAAAAACCCTTTTTTCAAACTTTTGCAAATCAGATGCAAGCCTCTGATATTTTGTTCTCCAAGCTTGACCAAGCCTTTGCAAAGAAACCACATGATCTTATGCCTATATTTGAGACTACTGCTCACTGCAAAAATCCCAAGAAGTTTTGAATTCAAATGGAACTTGAATTCATTTGAAAACCTATTCAGAAAATCGAAACAGAAAAAGAAAAGGAGTAAACAAAGAAAGGGCCAGCGCCAGATTCGGCCCAGATCGAACAGCCCAGCTAGCCCACCGGCCATTCTCTCTCGCCGCGTGGCACCCCACAGCTGACCGAGCCGACTCCTTTCTCAAGATTTCACCGACGAGAGGGCCCTCCACGCCAAGATCGTCTTCCCAGATTCCGCACGAACTCCGCCGCTGCCGTTGCACTGATTTCGAGGTTAATTGCATTGATCGAGCGTTTCTTGTCGAGCCTCGGCTATAAAATCCCCACTCTCGCGACCATTTCCCTCAAACAATTTCTCCTTCACGCCACCAGGCTGCCCACAACTCGCACGATGTCAGCCATTGTTCCGGCAATGCGCGACGATTCCGAGCTCGTGTTCCTCTTTCTCTAACTCATGCTATCAAGTTCAGCAAGTCTTTGCGCACCTACTGACGCTCCCCATTTTCCCTCGCATGATCCGTAGCTCCAAAGAACGTCGACCGGGCCGCCACCGTTCTGCATCGAACTCCGGCGACCTCTCCCCGTAAGTAGCCGCCGCCCCTTGCCCTCTGACTAATACGCCTAGAAGCCCCATCGTCTTGCGCATCTAACAGTACCCCTATTTTGGCTTAGCACGACGAGGAACCTCGCCAACGTCAATGACTGACCGTGCCCGACGTGTTCGCAAACTCCGGCGAGGAATTTCCGACGAACCCGTGCGCCCCTTCCCAAGCCATCGCCATCCTGAGCATCAGCAGCCTCCTGCGGTTCTGGTAAGCATCTCCTCTCTTCCCCGGTCGACCTAGAACGCCAGCACCTCCGCTGACTGACGCGCCGCCGCCAGCCGCCGCCGCTAGCGCCGCTCGAGTTTGGTCGTTTGATCCAGAACCGTCAGATCTGGATCCAACGCGTAGATTTAGATCACTTAGCGAATCATTTTTGGTAGATCTAGGCCGTGTGTTTTAATTAGATCCTATGGCCCGCAGAGCTCGATCCGGCTGAACCGGTACGCGCCAATAGAAACACGACGCGTGACTAGGGTTAGATTCAAAAACAGAATTCAAATCAGATTTAGATCCAAATTTCAAATGGCTATAACTTTTGTTTCCCACGTTAGTTTTTTACAAACTTTATACCGTTGGAATAAGGGAGACAAGACCTTTCTGAATCTGCAATGTGTTTAACAAAGAGTTTCTGTTAAAATGACTTTTTATGCAGAAACTTGTTTAGGACTATTTTGAGTATAGATTTTGTTTAGTAATTTGTTTTAGTGCTAAATAAGTTTAGTTAGCAAGTTTTTGACTTGGTTATGTTTCTGTATCATGCACTCGCTTGGTGGAGTTTTCAAAAAAAATCATCACTTAGAATTTTCTTGCATGCATGCATTCATATTTTTGTTTGTATATGAATTGTGTGTAATTTTGTGCTACAAATTTTTGTGTAGATTTTTCTAGTGACTGTGATTGTGAAGAGTGCTACTCTCCCCATTACCAAGGCAAGTGGTACTTCATGAATATTTCCATCCCTATATTTTGTACAAGCATTAGAAACATTTTGCTAAGTCTTGCATGTTGTTACTACTTTTCCAGATGCTATGTTGGGAAATCCTAAGTAGTTGTAGAATTGTAGAATTGCTAGGGAATTTCCTAAGTTAAGTTACTATGCCATGATTAGCCTAGCTAGTAGCAAACAAGGGTTGGTAAAGTATTTACATGCTATGATGAAAATATTTGTAAGTCCTTTGGACTTATGTTTTCTTAATAAAACAACTAAGTCAATGAACCTCCTGGGTGGAATGGGACTTGAATGGTGGTTTTTGGTTGAGTGGTTACACAAGGCCCATGGACATGGTTTACCTTGTGTATCACACTTGTGGTATGCCACCCAGGCACAAAGGGATTTGGAGGCCAAGTGTTGAGAAGCTTATAGTGCAGCCACTTGGCAATATGGGCTCTGCCTTGATCATATAGGTTGCCAGAACTTAGTCATTTGGACAGTTGGTGGTAGTGTGATGATAGGTTGGAACGCGTCCATTTGGCTAAGGGAAGGCTTCTGAAAGGTCCTGTCTTGGGAAACCAAGTCTGGTGGGAAAGTGCACAACCTCTGCAGATGGAAAATCTAAGTACTTAGCCAAGTCCATGGCAATGGACAACTTGAGCATCAAGACATGGAAGCTATCAAGAATCTCATCACTCCAACTTCTAAGTAAATTTTGTGGGTGAACAAGGGTGGAGGACCCCAATGTCTATTGGTGGTTTCTTGGGAAAGTTTTTTACAAAGAAAAACTTAGTATTTTAAACTAATAGGAAAAACCTATTTTTGAGCAAAGCAAGCCAAGCTACACTTAGCCAAATGCATATAGTAATATAGTCCACTTAAAATTTACTAAGGTATCACTTGAAATTACTATTCCAAAGTATTGACCCACTGTGGCTATAACTTGTGATGTTGCAGGTTACTCCGATGATGATTAGGATTCATGAGTCTACACTCAACATGCTTGCCTGTGGCAAATGAAGATGAAGACTTATGTTTATTTACTTATTCCAAAACTCTTGTATTAGGCCTCTGGCCTTGAGTTGTAAAAGACTATGTTTTATCTCTGGAATGGATGTAATAAATGACCTTTGTATCTGTGTACTTCATCTTAAACTGTGGATGCTAGCAATGATCCAGGGACTAGCATTGCAATCACAGGGATCCTTTTCCTTTACAAAGCAGGGATCTTACATTACGACAACTCATGTCTATGGTTAGGAAACCTTAACCATCATTAATCAATGAGCTAGTCCATAGAGGCATACTAGGGACACGGTGTTTTTCACAAACCACACAAGTATTAAAGTTTCCGCTTAATACAATTCTAGCATGGAATATAAACTTTATCATGAACAAGAATTATAATAATAACATCTTTATTATTTCCTCTAGGGCATAATTCCAACAATGGTGTGTGTTTGTATCGTGTGCTATGAATGAATGAATGAAAAGCAAGTTGTTAGAAAATCTGAGTCAAACTTTAAAAACTTTTCAAATCCCTGAACCTTTGAAATTTTCATCTTTTCTCATGATCTATCTCAATCTTCAGATGCCACGCGGAGGAAGTGGTTCATCTCCGGACCCGATGTTGCGGATCCTGCAAATGTTGGTTTCTGACCGCGAAGCTGAAAGAGCGGAACGTCAAACCAACCTAGCCACCCTTCAACAGATAGCTCAGCTAGCCCAGAACAATCAAGGCCACGGAAACCAGGACAACCATGGATCTAAGCTCAAGAATTTGCAGAACATCAACCCACCTGTTTTCACTAAGTCGGAAGAGCCCTTCGTCGCCGATGATTGGCTGCAAACCATGGAAAATAACCTAGAAGTCGCCAGAGTGGAAGCTAACGCGAAAGTTCTGTTCGCCACCCACTATCTAGCCAGAGATGCCAGAGCATGGTGGAACAATGTTCGTGCCATGACCGGAGGACATATGATGACCTGGGAGGAATTCAAAGTCAAGTTCAGCAGAACCCATGTGCCACCTGGTTTGATCAAGAGAATGAGAGACGAATTCAGAGAACTGAGGCAAGGAAGGATGACCGTAGTGGAATACCGTGACAAATTTTTGTCATTAGCTAGGTATGCCCCGGATAAGATCGACACCGAAGTCAAGAAGAAAGAAATATTCCTGAATGGTCTGCACGATGAGATGCAGACTGTGTTAGTCAATATCCCCTTTGCGGATATCGAAGCCCTTGTCGACTCTACCATCCATATGGAAGGAAAGATCAACCAAGCCAATGAGAACCGCAAGCGTCGCATGATGCATCCACCAGGAACCCATCAGACCCCAAAGTATCGCCCCAACCCATCTCCAGGATTTGCCCCGAGAACCAACAGACCCCCAATGAACCGTTCGACCTATCCCAACCGTGGAAACCCTACGCCCAGAGGAAATCACAACAACCCCGACAACTCTAGCAATTTCAACCGTGCCCCACCCAATTTCAATAACAACAATGCTACCGTCAACCCCAACACTGCCCCGAGGACTGGAAGCAATGTTGTGCCTGTTACAACAAAGGACATGTCGCAAGTGACTTGTTATGACTGTGGAAATAAGGGTCACTACTCCAACGAGTGCCCCAACAAGAAAAATGCCGCAGCCCCCAATGCAAATACCCCAGCTCAGCAGCAGCGTCGTGTTCAACCAGGAAGAAGGTTTGCCCCAGGGAATTCGCTCAACTGCAACGGTCGTCTTTTTCTCATGCATGCTGAAGAAGCTCAGGAAGCGCCAGACATCGTGCTGGGTATGTTTTCTGTTAATTCAGTAATTGCAAGAGTGTTGTTCGATTCTGGTGCATCGCATTCATTTGTCACCGAAGAATTTTCCTACACTAGTAAGATTCAACCAAAAAAACTGAAGCATGTTATGATCGTTCAAATTCCCGGTTCAACCACCAAGGCTAGGCAAATTTGCAAAGCCGTCCCTATCCGAATCCATGGCATAGATTTTTATGCTAACCTGATAGTACTCGGAACTAACGGTTTGGAAGTAGTACTAGGAATGTATTGGATGTCCAAACATAAAGGATTGATTGACTGTGCCAAGAAAGCCATCACCATGACCAAGACAAATTTAATATCAGTCGAGCATATATCTGAAAACTTACCTCGTCAATTCAAGTGCAACACGAGGATAGCCTAACCTACCATTGACCCAGTCCGGATAGTCTGTGAATACCCCGATGTATTCCCAGATGTTTTGCCCGGTATGCCCCCAGATCGGGATATCGAGTTTATCATCGAACTAATCCCTGGAACAGGACCCATAGCCCAGAGACCATATAGTATGAACTCGTCTGAACTAGCAGAACTGAAGAAGCAACTGGATGCCATGCTGGAAATTGGATTGATTCAACCATGTGCGTCACCATGGAGATCACCTGTTTTCGTTTGTGGACAAGAAAGATGGAGGTAACCGTTTGTGTACGGATTATCGGAAGTTGAATGATGTCACCATAAAAAACAAGTACCACTTTCCCAAGATAGAATATTTGTTTGATCAGTTGACCGGTGCCAAAGTGTTTTCTAAGATTGATTTTAGGACTGGCTATCATCAACTCAAAATTTGGGCATAGGATATTCCCAAGACTACCTTACCACCAGATATGGATTATACGAGTATACCGTCATGTATTTTGGATTAACCAATCCCCCCACTTATTTCATGAATCTCATGAATAAGATTTTTATGGACTTCCTAGATAAGTTTGTCATTGTTTTCATCGATGACATTCTGATGTATTCCAAATCGGAAGAAGAACATGAGCTACACCTAAGGACCATTCTTGGAACCCTTAGAGAGCATCAGTTGTATGCCAAGTTTATCAAATGTGAATTCTGGTTACAGGAGGTAGGATTCCTCGGCCACATTGTATCAGCCGGAGGGATTGCCGTTGACCCTACAAAGGTGAAAGATGTCGAAGATTGGCAAGCCCCAACCACTCAAACCCAAGTTCGTGCATTTCTCGGAATTGCGGGATACTACCGCAAGTTCGTAGAAGGATTCTCGAGTATCGCTAGACCCATGACCCAATTTCTGAAGAAGGACAAGAAGTTTGAATGGACAGACAAATGTGAAGCGAGTTTTCAAGAACTCAAGAGGAGATTGATTTCAGCCCCAATCTTAATCATGCCAGATATCACGAAGCCCTTCGATGTGTATTGTGACGCATCCAAGATCGGTCTCGGATGTGTGCTAATGCAAGAAGGTAAAGTTATATCTTATCTATATCGACAACTGAAACAACATGAGAAAAATTACCCAACCCATGACCTCGAACTCGCAGCCATAGTTCTAGCCCTGAAGACATGGAGGCATTACCTGATGGGAAACCGTTGTGAGATTTATTCAGATCACAAGAGCCTGAAGTATATATTCACTCAGAAGGAGTTGAATATGAGGCAGAGAAGATGGATTGAGTTAATCAAGGATTACGATCTGGACATTCCCTATCACCTTGGTAAAGCCAACATGGTAGCAGATGCCCTTAGCAGATTGCCGTGCCGCTTGAACTCCATGTTTTTGAAGGAGCAACCAAGTTTGCACAAAGAGATGGAAGATTTTCGAATGGAATTAGTGAGTGAAGGATTTTTGGCTAGCATAGAACTTCAACCCACTTTGATCAGCCAGATCAAAGAGGCACAGAAAGGAAATGCTAGTATTGACGGAATCAAGCGTCGTATCGGTACAGGCAAAGTACCCGGATTCACCGAAGACGAAGAAGGAGTTCTGTGGTACAAAGGACGCCTTTGTGTACTAGCAGATTCTAAGTTGAAAGAAGTTATTCTCAAGGAAGCTCATGATACTCTTTATTCTATCCACCCCGGCGGAACTAAGATGTATCAAGATTTTAAAGAGAAATTTTGGTGGCATAAGATGAAGAGATAAATCAGAAGCTATATCGCCAAGTGTGATATATGTCAGCGAGTCAAGGCCGGACATCAAAGACCCGCTGGATTGTTGCAACCCTTGCAGATTCCGGAATGGAAATGGGATTCCGCTGGAATGGAATTTATCACCGGATTGCCTACTTCTAGTAGGGGAAATGACTCTATCTGGGTCAGATTGGACAGATTGTCCAAAGTCGCCCATTTCTTACCCGTCAAGACAACATATCAGAGTTTGAGGCTAGCGGAGTTATACATCGCTAGAATCTTCAGTTTGCATGGAGTCCCCAAGAACATCGTATCGGATCGAGGAACTCAGTTTACCTCGAGATTCTGGAAGAAAGTTCAAGAAGGTTTAGGAACCCGCCTAGATTTCAAAGACCACGTATCACCCTCGCACCGATGGACAAATGGAGCGAGTAAATCAAATACTCAAGATATCGAGAGCATGTGTGTTAGAATATGGATCTAAGTGGGAAGGCATGCCGTTTGAATTTTCGTACAACAACAGTTATCAAGCTAGTTTGCAAATGGCCCCATTTGAATTCATGTACGGAAGGAATTGTCGCACCCCTTTGAACTGGTAGGAAGTAGGAGAAAGTCAGATTTTCGGACCCGATATCCTACGAAAAGCAGAAGAGAAGGTTCACAAGATTCGTGAGAACCTCAAGACAGCCGATCAGATGTAAGAGTTACGCCGACAAGAGACATCGAGACCTCGCCTTCAACATAGGAGATTTTGTATATCTGAAAGTGTCTCCATTGAAGGGAATGCAGCGTTTCCAACTCAAAGGAAAGTTAGCCCCCAGATATATCGGACCTTTCAAAATTCTAAACCGTCGAGGAGAAGTGTCGTATCAATTGGAACTACCCGAAGAGATGTCATCCGTGCACAATGTGTTCCATATCTCATTACTTCGCAAGTGCCTCGAAGTTCCGGAGAAGACGGAAGTGTTCAAGAATATCGATAACCAGACCATAGAGATCAACGATGACCTGACCTATCCCGAAGTACCCATCCGTATTTTTGAAGAAGCTTTCCGAACCACCAGAACCCGAAGCATCAAGTTTCTCAAAATTCAGTGGAGCAACCACACAGAAGAGGAAGCTACCTGGGAGCGCGAAGATCACATCAGGACGGAGTTTCGCAATCTCTTTAAATCCTAGGTAATCTTTTCGTCCTTTTTCAAATCTCGAGACGAGATTTTGTTTAAGGGGGGGGGGGAAGGTTTGTAACATCCAAAAAATATTAAACTAGAATCATCAAACTCTATGCATAAAAATTAGGGTTAACAAAAACTTTTCTAAACAAAAATATGAAAGCATGCATGTGTGTATGCATCCCATTTTGAATTCTTTTGAATTGCCTTTTTTATGTGTTTCCTTGCTTGTAAAAGGATTCTTAGGTGAAATAAAAATCATCTAGACAATCCCCACACTTTTCCCAAAGACAAATAAATCAAAACAAACAAAATAAGGGAATGGTCATTTTGACCAATTTAACTCCCATGCCTACTTTGGTTTTCTCTAACTTTCAGAACTTAACAGAAACTTGTTTGGATCTTTGCACCCCTTGATAGTACTCATAACAAATTATCAAGGCCCACCTTGTGATCATCCAGAAACATTCAAATGCATAGTTTAAATGACAGTTTAAAATTGAATCTTTATCATATGGGAAGATCCCACTTTTTCAAAAACCACTCAAACAAGCTCAACTTTCAAAACCCAAGCATCTACAGACTCACCAGCACCTACCTAGGACACCCACCAAAAATCTTTTCAAAATTCAAAACTTGAATGCATGCGGCCATTTCATCAAACACCTTGCAGATGCAAATCAAATAAAATCCAAACACTATTTGGAGCAGTGATTTGAGCCTAACTTGTTCCCTCTCTGGTTGCAACTAGGCTTTAGTAGATCATCTAGCTCATTTGTAAACATCTAGCACCACTGTAAGCTTGGCAATGTCATCAATGGTGAACAGCCGAAGCCACCCATGCCACCCCAATGTGGACAGCAAGCTAGGAGAGGAACTAGCTGTGCCAACCTTGTCTGGGAGATCACCCATGCCTCACCTCCCCCTCTCGACCAGCCCTGCCTCGAAGAAATCGACCAGAGCACCCAGGAAAGCCGCGCCCGTGCCTCTGTCAACCATGCCGAACATGCGCCAGAGCGCCACCCTCGGCACACTCCCATAGAACGCGCGCCGCCCTCGCCGCGTGCATACGCGATCACCACCGTCCTAGGAGACCGCCAGACATCCCCATTCACCGCTGAAATGGATCGTATGGACACCTAGAGGATGGTGAATAGGTGCTAACCAATTTTTAATACTTTTTCAATTTTAGGCTTGACACAAAGTAAATTCTCTAGAAATGCAACTACGAGAATTTCCCTATATGTAACCCTAACTACTAAGCACGTAAAAGAGGAGCAAGGAAACCGTAGTGGAGCACGCGGAGACACAGGGATTTGTTTTACCGCAGTTCCTTCCTTGTTAAGGGAAGTACATCTGCGTTGGAGCGGTGAGCGGTTCTAAGACCACCACGCCACAATAGGCCTCACCCTATTCTCTGATGGATCTCGCCACGAGAGGCCTGATCCACCTTCTCCACTATGGGATCCCTTCGAGGCGGGAACTAGTGCCTTTTAAAACACTATCGGGGCACACACCCACAACCGAATTGGGGGCTCCCGAGATGACAACAAGCTGCCACAAGAACAAGGTTTATCAATATAAACAAAAACAAGGATCTAGGTATTTGCAAGAAATACTAGATCGGGGGTTCTCCAAATGAATGGAGAGGAGATGAAGCGCTTGATTGCTGATGATGAAGATCGAGTTCTCCTCCTTCGATTCCCCAAGGGATGGGGCCTTTGGGTGGATCTAGGTGGAGCACTCTTGGATGAAGCTTTCAAATCTGATCTGGTCTTTTTCGAGATGAATCAAGAGTTCTGGCAGGAGGGGGAAGGCTGGCTTAAATACCCCCTCCCCAGATCTGGCCGTTGCACAACTTTGGGGGCGGATTATCCGCCCCCTGGGAAAACTTCGTCCCAAGGGCGGATTATCCGGGGAAAACTCCCTCCCCTCTCTGGGGCTTGCACCATGGTGAAGCTTGGTGAAGATCTTGGGGGCGGATAATCCGGCCCCCTTGAGGGGCGGATTATCCGGCCAGGCAGGAAAGTCCGGCCAATACTCCGCCCCCTCTCTGGGGCTTGCTCCTTGGCGATGAGCAGGGGGGCGGATTATCCGGCCCCCCTGAGGGGCGGATTATCCGGCGGGGCCGGAAAATCCGACCAAAATTCCGCCCCCCTTCTAGGGCTTGCGCCAACTTGGGAAGAGGGAGGGGCGGATTATCCGCCCCCCAAAAATAGAATCTTTTCCCTTTTTCGCATAGGTGGCTGCAACACTTCAACACACATTAGATAATCCTTGATATTGTTATCTAACACACAAAACACTAGGGATTATAAAATGTTCTTTCAACCGCCCCATGCCTCACAGCCACCGCTCGTCATCGAAGACGCCGCCTCTACCGCGCAGAGCATCACATGTTCCAGACCATTTGCCACCTCCCCTACACGCGCATTAAAGCCATAGAGCATAGCCAGGAGACCACCGATCGATCGCCACCGGTGGCCATGCCTCTATCAGCCCGTATCCATGTCGCCACCGTCGCCTTCCCATTCCGTTCGATCTCGTCCTCGAGACTATAAATAGAGGCCTCCCCCGCTCAAACTCTTCACACCATCTCATTCCCCTCTCCTCACTGATCGTTCCACCCCGTTCCCGGAGCAAGGCGAGCAGTGCATCGCCGCAATTTGGCTGGAGCAGGCCGCCTCTGGAGAAGAAGGGCGCCATAGATTTAAATCCACCCTGTGAGAAGCCGCCAGATGCAGGAGGTTCGCCGTCGTCGACTTCGTCGTTCGCCCTCGCCGACTCGCCCGAGCCCGGTGAGCCCCACACCCGCGTTAGGTTTCTGTCTCGCCAGCGCCACCTGACGTGGACGATGAGTAGCAGCCGTTCGATTAGACTTAGATCGTGCGGATGAGATTACCCCGTACCGTTTCGCGTTTAAAGAACCACTAACTGGTGGAACACCCCTTGTCAGTTGAGCCCCGCGCCACGGAGTGACACCGGGCCGGCCCATTATCGTTTCCCGCATAGCCCAGACGTTTGAATTTAACTTTTTCCATTTTAATTCAAACATAGTTCTGTACCTAGTTTCAAAAATCAACCCAGCTTGATTCAGTGCACCAAATTGAATGAAACCAATTTTGTTAGAAAGATATTGAAATGCTTAA
Organism: Avena longiglumis; assembly: GCA_030063025.1. NCBI lineage: Eukaryota > Viridiplantae > Streptophyta > Magnoliopsida > Poales > Poaceae > Avena > Avena longiglumis. The sequence continues at coordinate 514,283,451 of CP125976.1, forward strand.
TCCAAGCCCGTTGGATTCAAATCATTTGAATCTATAGATCAACCTTGGTAAAAATAACAAGGCAGAACCTTTTCTGCATTCAAACATTTTTCAAATTTATACCATAATATCTTTTGAGTTGATTCCAACTCTCAAAAATCACTTTGATCATACCTTTCAGAATATATAAAAACATTTGGGTTTACTTACAGAAATAATGATAAAGTAATAAAATAATGCCACATAGGCATTTCTAGCCACTTTATTTAAGTAAAATAAATGGTTAAACCTTATTAAATTGTGACACCACTTTAAATCAAATTCCCATATACTGAAATGTATGGTGATGACATGTGTCAACATGATCCCATGTTTGGTTTGGAGAATATTAAATCTTAAGTAGTTTTTCAATGAGTAGAAATTACTTTTCTAAAAATAAAAGAAATTAAACCAAGCTTTAATCTTGTAATGTTAGTGATGATGCTAGATCATCTGTAGGACCCTTTTGTGTGATGATTGAAAGTAGTTAAGTATTGTTTGGTGATTGTGTACCTCGTATTTATTCATAGATGCTAGTACCGACCAAGGATACGAACATGAAGGGGGATACTACGAAGAAGAAGTCGAGGAGAACTTCAACCACTGCTCTGCACAAGGCAAGCTTATACTGATACTTGTGCAAGCTAACACTTGCAAGATACTATACCTATGCAAGCAAATACTTGCTTGTTACCATTCCAACTATATGCCTTAAGCATATATGATCATATCCACTTGATAAACCAATCCTAGTTTTACTTACAAGCTTTATACTTTATTTCTTTATCAGAGCTATTACTTAGAGTTTACTTAAGTGAATTGTAGATACTAGAAAGATAATTGAAGGTTGCATAAAGAGCATAAAATTTGGCCTAAGCTAGATAATCTTTATGTCATCCTAAGGCATGAGATTGAACTTAGTTAAACTCCACTAGTTTACCACCCCTCATTAGTACTTACCCCCACTTATAGATGCTAGTGCTAAGAATAAAACGTGATCAACTTAGATGGGAATACTTGTTGGAAAAATGGTTATGAAAACCTTGGAATGATGGATCATTCTATTGAAATGTTTTGGACATGTGTTTCCGAACACCAGATGATTTATGGTGATGAAAATGTTGAGGCATGAGCCTTAGCCCCTTATAAAACTGATGGTTGTCTGGATGCGATACCATTCCAATTTTACCGTATAACCTCAATACCCGAGAATTGGGTAGGGCTTGACTGGAAGCTTATATACCTTAGTATTGGTTCCCTCACGACCAAGGTCTGAGCTGAGGCTACCTTGTGAAGATTGTCCACCTTTGCAGTACCCAAGATGATAGTTGGTCATGGTTGGGAGGCCAAACTCACAGGAGATGTGATTATACTAGGGTGTGTAATTGAAAGGTTAGGATTGATTATCCGCATACTAAGTATGGTGAATTCAGGATTTGTTCCTGACGGATGTATCGAATGTTGTGGTGAAAGTGTACAATCTCTACAGAGTGTCAAACTATTCGAATAGCCGAGTCCACGGTTATGGACAGTTGGAGTGGCCATACTGTTCCCCCGTCAGATGTTTTCAAAATGACTTTTGAAACGAACTGAGACTTTGACTTGGCCACAACAGAGTTGTGATATGAAATACAAGTTCCCACTTAGGTGTTATAAAACTTCAACTAGTTTTCTTCATTTCTGAACTTAGTAGAGGTAAATCTGGCTTTTTGCAAAACAACCCTAGAGGTTAGTGTCCTACTACCAAAAACCCCTTTAATTGTTAGTATTAGTTGTGAGTACTTAAAGAGTACTCATGGCTTTGTCCCTGGATATTCCCGTGGCCAGACTATGAAGAGGAGTACCTGGAGGAAGGACCCCAGGAAGGTTACGACAACTAGGATCATCTCCCATCGTCAGCATTGCCTGTGACCCCGAAGATGGAGCTTCGCCTATGCTACCGTTATTATTACGTATTTCCGCTGCTTGAGTTGTATTAAGAACTGGATCATGAGATCCTTATTTGTGTAAGACCTTATGTATGGTTTGTAATGGATGATGTACTATGGTATCCAATTCTGTTATGTCTCGCAAAAATGGTAATCCTGGGATTGCGATGTATGTCATAACAGGCATCTGGGATTAAAAATCCGGGTGTTGACAGTATGTGATGAAATTCACAGCCATCAAAGTATCCTGAAATCTTCTACACATGGAAACGATCAAGAGCCATATTTGCATCTAGCGCGTCCCAATGCCCAGATACTTGCTGAATAACCAAATCTGAGTCACTGAAACATATGATCGGTTTGATGCCAATTTCTTTGGCCACTTTTATCCCATGGACAAGTGCTTCATGCTCGGCAACATTATTGGATGCGTCGAAGTGGATTTTCAACACATATTTGAGCTAGTCCTTCTTAGGTGAAGTAAGCACTATCCCGGCACCCAGGCCCATTTACGTTTTGGACCCGTCAAAGTGCATTCTCCAGTAATTCGGGTCTAGCAAGGGTGGTTCATATTGCATTTCCATCCAGTCCACGAAAAAATCCGCCACATCTTGAGATTTAAGTGCATCTCGCCTATCGTATTGTGGAGTATATGGTGCTAGATCTATGGACAATTTTGCCACTTGGCCGATGGCATCTTTACTACCCAGTATGTCCGAGATAGGTGCCTTGCATATTACCCGAATTGGGTGTTCTTGAAAATAATGCTTCAGCTTCTTTGCTGCCATATACACCCCATATGTCATTTTTTGATAGTGAGGGTAGTTTTATTTTGATGTGGAGAGCACTTCGCTCAGGTAATAGACTGGTCTTTGGACTGATTTGCCCTCTTCTCCATGCTCTACCACTATGACCTCACTAACAACTCTATTGGTTGCTGCGACATAGAGCAGCATTGGCTCTTTGGATAGTGGTGAGGCTAGTATTGGTACCGTTGCCAACATCTTTTTGATTTCATGGAAAGCGCTATCAACTTGCTGTGTCCATGTAAATTTGTCTGATTTTTTTCATCAGTTGGTATAATGGTAAGGCTTTTTCGCCTAGTCGACTTACAAACCCAACAAGGCCAGGCATCCTGTAAACTTCTGGACATCGTTGAGTTTTTACGACAATTCTATTCTTTTGATGGCTCTAATGTTTGTCGGTTTACCTTTAATTCCCTGGCTAGAGACAAGGAATCCGAGTAACTTTCCATTCGGTAGACCAAAGGTGCATTTTTCCATGTTAAGTTTCATCCAGAATCTTATTAAGTTTGCGAATGTTTGACACAAGTCCTCGATTAGAGTATAACTTTGTTTGGTTTTTATTACCATGTCATCGACGTATACTTGAACATTTTTGTCAAGTTGATCTTGCAAGATTTTTTGCATGCATCTTTGGTATGTTGCCCCTGCATTTCTAAACCCGAACGGCATAGTACGATAGAAATAAGCACCATACGGGGTGATAAAAGATGTCTTTATTTGATCATCCGAATCGGTGGTATCCGTGGAAACCAGAGTACGCATCCACAAATGACAACAACTCACACCCGACAGTAGAGTCGATGACTTGATCGATCCGTGGCAGTGGAAATAGATGTTTTGTACACGCCTTATTAAGGTTACCACTTCCATGTTCGGGTCATCCTTCTTCTTCTCGACCAAGATTGGATTCGACAACCAATCTGGATGCAGTACTTCCATGATAAACCCGACAACCAAGAGCCTGGCTATCTCTGCGGCTATCACTTTCCTCCTATCTTCGGCGAAGCAGAGGAGGGGTTGCTTCACCGGCTTTGCATCTGGCCTTACATCGAGAGAGTGCTCAGCCAACTCCCTCGGAACTTCCTGCAAATCCTGTGTGGAACATGAAAAGATATCCCAATTCTCATGGAGGAAGTTGGTGAGCTCGCTTTCCTATTTGTCAGATAACCCGGCGCCAATAGTTACTGTGCTCTCTAGGAAAGCCTCATCAACTTGTATCTTCTTTGTTTCCTTAGTGGCTTGAAAGGACACATTTCCATGTGGGTTAGTGAGTGTCGGCATAGATATCTGTGTTGCTTAGCTAATGCTGCAACTTCCATCATTTTCTGTTTTTCCTGCGTTATCACCAGTGACTCGGCCAGTGAAGATCCGGCTAAGGCGCATGCGATAGATCGCTTGTAGTCACCCTCAACTATGATAACTCCACATGGACCTGGCGGTTTCATCTTTAAGTAGGCAATGTGAGGAGTGGACATGAATTTCGCCATAGCTGGCCTGCTGAGTAAAGCATGGTATGAACTAACAAGGTCTACCACCTTGAACTCTATGGACTTAGTGCGACAGTTCTCCCTGTTGCCGAATAAGACTTCAACCCCAGATCATCCCAATTGGCTCGCATGACAATCCCGGCACAATGCCATGGAAGGTAGTCTTAGTCGGCTCCAACCTGTTCATGGTGATGCCTAACTTGAGCATGGTATCCTTGTACATGATGTTGATGCTACTGCCATCGTCTATTAGTACTTTGGAAAACTTCACATTGATATCTGGGCCCATGAAGGTTGGATCCAATACTAGAGCGTACCCTCCCGGTGTGGGCATGATCTTTGGGTGATCCTTTATGCTCCAAGTTATCTCCTACTCAGACTAGTGCATGTATTTTGGTATTGCTTGCATTGTCGCATTCACTTCCATCATCCGTCTCTGTTGACTTTTCTTGTCATTTGGCTATGTAACAAACACGACATAGCTCTGGTGATGCTCTCTATACTCGTTTCTGGTCCCATGGTCGACATGAGCGCCATCACCTCTTGGGTGATGCACTTGATGTACAGCCTCTCTTCTTTCTTGGTTATGATATCTCGGCTGTCGGTTCTCATATCTATGCTCAGTCCCAACAACTTGAGCATTTCAACCCATGAGCGATGGGGAGGGAGGTGGTGGTAGCTACTGAGTTGGCGAGTCTACTCTGTCACCTTTCTGAAACCAAGTGCATTGTCTAGTTGTGTGATTCATCGGCTTACTTGGACCCGGTGTGTGAAACTTGCACAGCTGATCCAACATCATCTCATAAGTATACTTCAGCCTCTCTTGCTATGGCTTTCTCTGTTCATATGGCTTTTTACCATCATTTTTTGGTATCCATTATTGTTTCCCACTTGTTCTTTGATGATGTCTGCTTCCAGCATCTGGATGATCTTGACTTACGGCTATAACTTGATTTGAACTGTACCTATAATCTGTCCTCTCATCTTGTATTTTTCTTCTGTACTTGGCCCTTTCCTGGCGCCTTTGCAACCCGACTGCATCGTAGATTTGAGTCTCATTCATCCTGTCTGCCGACATGAGCAGAGGCTGAGTCGGATCTCCTAACGCATACGAGTCGCCAATTCTTATCGTTTCGGCTAAGCTTGCTATCATATCTCTCAGTAACCTTTGCCATAACACACTTTCTTGCCTGCATCCTTGTGCAAACCACACAATGGCCTGGGACTCGATGACTCCTTCACAAGAGTTGCGCATAGTGCACCATCTAGTGAGAAACTCCCTGTCTGTTTCATTCAGTCTTTGATTGCACATAGCCAGTTGATGTGGGCAATTTGGCCTCTTGTAGGTGCTTGTGAAATTTCTCACAAAAGCTTCTTGGAATCCAATCCAGCTATTTATGCTTCTTGGTGGCAAATTATTGAGCCACACTCGCGCTGGTCCTTCTAGAATTTGCGGTACATACCGCACTGCCCATCTCAAGTTTCCCTGTGTGATTTTTACCGCAGTTCCGTAATCGATGAGCCAATCCTCTGGTTTCATGCTTCCATCATAGGTCTTTGTTCCTCTTGCCATCTGTAAATTTGGCACTGGCGGTTCTCTCATGATCCTTGGGCCAAAACATGGTGGACCCTGTGGACCTTGTGGTTCGATAAGATCTGCCATCTTTATTCGGTCAAGCTTTAGCCTTGCATCATCCGTCTAGAGATTTCTTCCTCCGATTCTGGATCCCATAGCTTGATACAGGTGATCTGGCAATTCATACCCGTCATTTACCATTGCCGAGTAACCATCATTGTATCTGTTGGAGTTCGGGTATGCGGGTTGTTGCATTTCTTTTCCCGCACTTTGCTGTCTCTTTTCGGGTTGGGCCGGTGGAGGATTCGGAGCTGGGTTTCGTCCTCCTGCCGAGTGAGTCCCACGCCTAGGATTAGGTGCAAAGTTCTAGCCTCCATTGTCATTTCTTTGTCATGCTTGCCTTTCTCGGCCAACATTTTCTTGGTTCTCATTTCCTTGAGCGGCATTTCTTCTTGTACCCTGGGCACGGGCCAGTTTCCCTTGAGCCACTGCTGGATCATAGGCAACCATCTGCTTGTTTCTTCCCGAATCCACACTTTTTTTCTTTTCTCTGTCTCGGCGCTGGTGCTGGCGAGGATGCCGTATGCCCTGCTGACCTTGCCAGGATTTCAATTGCCGAGTGAAAGAGTTGTGACCTTCCAGCTATACCCAGATTTGCCCTGTAGTAAGCTTCATTCAGCATCTCTGCTGCTCTCACCAACTCTTTCACTTGTTCCTGTTGCTTTTTCTTTGCCTCACCCGTCAGATGGGGTAACTCGGCCATTGTCTCCTCTGCGGCTCTCAAGTTTGTTGTTGCCGTGTTGTATGTCGGCTGCATGGCTGTTTTGTTGCTGGACTCTGGTGTTATTTTGGATGCAGCATCCGCCAGCTCTGCATTGAGGCTCCTTCCTCTCAGTCGGGTCTTAGCGCCCTTGACTCGATTTGCCGAGTTATACTCTCGGATCGTGATATCCATATCCAGCTGCATCTGGGCTAATTCCTTTGACTTTTCCAGCACTTTTTTCCTGGTTTCCTCTAAGTTGGCTTGTATGCGCGCCAAGTCAGCTGCTGGTGCCACTGGTTTTGCTAATTTTTCTATTTCTTGCTGCAACTCTTTGGCTCTTTTACTCCTAGCTATGTTCTCTAGCTTCTCTAGTGGCACTTTTGCAGTTCTTGTTTCCCTTGGCGTTGCGTCTAGGTTTTCTCCCTCAGCATTCTCATTCACTACAGGAGATACTGGAGGTGCTAGGGACGCGATGGATCTGGATCTATCATCATTACCTCGGTGGAGACGAGCTGATGAAGCTTTCATGGCCGAACATGAGTGGATCCAGCGCCAGGATGACGCTCTTTGGGTATGCACGCTCCACGCGCACCGTGACGTAGACTTGGTGCTCGCCGAACTTGATGAACTGACCTCCCCTTGGGAACGGCTTTGTCCCGAAGCAGCCGGCGTTTTTGCTGATGAAGTTGAGTGCCCCAAACTTATGGATGAGGCCGGAGTAGACGTGCTCGCCTGTTGTGGCGATGATGTTGCCTGTACGGATGAAAACTCCAGCAAGCGCCTGCTTCTGCCCCATGGTGGGCGCCAACTGTCATGGTGGTGTCACGGCGGATGCCATGGGTAGGCTTAAGTTGGGTTCCGAATGGACGCTTGAGGCAACCGGGGAGGGAGTGCATGGTCTAGGCGTGCACGAAGAACACTAAGAACTCTCCACACTAAGGAATTTTATTCCTCCAAGAAGTTTACAAGTGCTCCTAGAGTAGTTTTGGCAAAGACTTGGGGCACTAGTTTCCTACTTGGTCCAACCTCCCTAAACCCTAGCTATGCCCCTCCTTATATAGGCGATGGATAGCTAGGTTACAACTTTGAGTCCTAGGTTTACTGTTTCAATCTTCGTCCTTACTGTGCGGGGCCAAGTCATGGGCTAGCCCTGGCCCCTGACGCAGTCCACAAAGGTATACAGCCAATGGTCTTCCCGTACGTAGGCGCCAGCTCTTCGGCGTCATGCGGTGCCTTTTTACATCTGACCTTGCTTTTGGCGTCACTTAGTTCCTTTTATGTCACCCGGCGTCGCACTTCTATTTTGACCATGCTTTACCACGGTCCCTCCTAAATCTCACTCGGAAAGCTGCCATGCGTCCTTTCTGACTCGGTCGTCCCTCGTGAGACCCGGCTAGTTGCTTCCTGCAAGGTAAACGGATTTGTCCTATGCGGACTAACATAGTTCTTATGTCAGCCACCCATAAGCTTCGTATCCCGGCAGCTAAGACCCAGGCAGATATTTATTTGACTCGACATAAGCCAAGCTGGGTAATGTTTTACCCCTTATGACCCTACCGGGGGTTATCCCCCCGACAATGATCTGAGATACACATCATCACAGGTCTCCACGATCAGCAAAAGGTCCAGGAGGACCGCCTCCTCGTGGAGCAGAAAGCCTCAATGGAGGCGAGGGAGAAGATGGAAGCAGATCTTCAAAGTGCCTAAGCTGACCTTAAGAGAGCAACGGTGGCGCGGGTCCAGGTATCCAGCAAGATGGATTTTCTCTAGGCTGAGCTCAACAACGTCATTGAGGAAGAATGCTGCCAACTTCTAGGCCTAGCTGGTAAGCGCATCTTCAGTAATCTCCTTCACCTTAATTGGAAGCTCGATCTTTCTGCCATGCTCAAACCTGTGGATCCTAGCATGGCCGATGCACTTTTGACGGCAACTCAGAACCACGTGGACTCCCTCTTGAAGCTCTACCAACACAAGGTGACCAACAACAAGGCCTTTGATCTTTATGTCGAGGAGTTCCTTTATATGGAGCTAAGCAAGGTGATAGGCAAGATCGCGGAGGGTCGCGCCTCGCGGGAGTAGGCTCTTAGAGCGCATGGTCCGAGAGGGACCATCCTTTATTCTATGATGTATGTAACAAACATGTGCTTGTTAAGACACCGCCCTTGTGGGATCATTAGTGTAATACATGTGTTTTTATGTTCCACCCATTCTTGGTCCTTTGCTCTTAACTCCGGACCTTCACAAAGCGTGGGACGAGAGAAAAGAGAGGAGAGTGACGCAAAGTATATTATGCTTAGCTTTAACAAGGAGTTGTTCATGTGAGCTAGGCCTTGTTTAGGGCACCTTGAGGGCCCTGGGAGTTGCCTCTCGCAAGGCTTTGGACAAAGATCTCTTAGGAGACTTAGGCGAGGACACCATGTGGGCCTCAACAAGGATGTCACATCCCAAAATTTTCCAAATTTTGAAATGTGAAAAATAAATGAACAAAATAAATAATTGTTGAAATTTAGGGTGAAAAGGAACTTTTTGATTCTAAATGGAAACATGAAAACCCTTCTTGAACAAAACTTTGAATAAAAGGAACCCAACAAATTTCAATCAAGTGAAATGCATTCATCAATGAATGTATCTTGAAATTCAAACTTGGGAAAAATAAAACAAAACCTAAAAAACCTTAATGGAAGAAAATCATTCCAAAGATTTCTCAAAGAATATGGATTTGATCCATATAAAAATTTAGCAAAAAACATTTATAAATGATCAAAACGATAAATAAAAATATTATAAAACCATAGAAATTGGTTTCATTCAATTTGGAGGCATCGATAAAATCTTATGAATTTAATAAGTTAAAAGGAATTAATTTCAAAGCTAATAAAGCTCCTATCTAAAATCCATACCAAATTGTGAGCAAAATAGTCCTAATGATATATAAAAGGATAAACAAATATTAAATAAAAGAGTAAAGTACATCACAGGTCCTATAATTATTTGGGAGGTGTCAAGTTAGTCCTACTTTTCCAAAAATGCACATCGTGGTCCTAATTTTGTTTCAACTGTGTCACCTGTGATCCTTCACAAACTGGAGCCGCTTTGACCGGCCTATGACCGTTGCCACATCAGCAGTAGGAGTATTGGCGGCAAAACTCCCGCGTGGAGTGGTTAGATAATTTTGCAAAAAAGCCCTCTACCTATATTAGCACACAATCATCACAGTAACATACAACTAACAGGCTGAAACATAAACTGGGAACATAGAGAGCTGACATAGGCTCTAACCATAACATAATATAGTAGTCTGAAACATAAACTATGAACATCACATAAACTGGAAGCATTACATGAAGTTTATGTGCTACACTAGAAGTTGAAGATGCACATCAGGAGGTGCACTTAAACCTACAGCAAAAGATAGGATGCATGAGATTTAATTCAGCACCTAACAACCATCATTTTTCAGCTATCTTTCGGCTAAAATAAAACCAGATGTCAAAAGGAAAACTATCCAACAGTTTTCACCAAACACTATCTTCACGAAACATCTTTATGCAGGCTACTTTTTTGGCTTGGAAGACGCCTTTTGTTTCTGCCTAGTTGACTGACCATTGTCTGTCTTTGCACTTGTCTTCAGCAAAGTAGATTTGTTACGTGTGAGGAAGCTTGACTCGGTAATAGGACTAGGTAACACATTGGACTGTTGTGAATCTTGCAATGCCTACAATAAAAAACACACATAAGTAACTGTTGCAATACCTACGATACAAAACAACACACATCAACTTACTCTTATTATAAGTGATTGTTGCACAGTTGATTGGCTATTGCTTTGCACTTCAGTTGTACCAGATTCCTAGAAAAGAGAGCTTTAACAACTGAATACATTAGAGTGATGATCTAAATTTAATTTAATTGTTCTTATACCTGTGTAGAAGGAACATTGTTTCTCTTCATAGGTAGCTTCCTCTTCAATTTTGTGGGAGGAGCGGGCGTTGGAGCATTTTCTCCTAGTGTTTCTCCTTGAATACCTTTGTTGGGGCATTTTGTTTTGTTGTGCATGTTTGAGTTGCATAGACTACAATGTTTTATAGTTCCGTGCCTGCTCATCTTAGTACCATCTTGTAGCTCAAGTGGATTTTTTCTCCTCTTCTTAGATGGCCTCCCAACAATCTTGTCGTACAAAGGTGGCTTCTCTACATGGCAGAATACCACTGGCATATGCTTGCTTGAAGGCAGAAATACTAGAGGATTGACACACCCTTGTTTCTGGCTTTATTCTCTCATGTCTAAGCACTGAACATGCATGCCTACAAGGAATGCCTCTTAACTGCCAACTCCCACACTCACACTCATCTTTGTTGATATCAACAAGGTAGTCACCTGTTAGTCCATTTAGTTGAAAAATTCCTTTCAATGCTGGATGTGCAACACAATTATTTGACGTTTCCACTTGTTTCTCCAATTGTTTTCTTATCTTAGGACAAATAATTCCACACCACTCATCACTCTCTACATTTTTGTTATAATGTCTAGTCATGATTTGGTTATTGATCTTGTCAAGCATGCTACGTATAGGCATTTCTCGAGCATCCAAAATATACCTAATATGATGGAAACTAGATTAAATGCTGCTACTAGCATCAATGACATAGGACTAACATTGGCAAAATTACTTACTTGTTAAAAACTTCACATGTGTTGTTGAGTAGCAAGTCAGATTTGGGCAAGTGTCTGAAGAAAGCCCTACACCATGATTTGGGATCAATTGCTTCCAAATAATCATATGCTTCCTGGTTCAAAACCTTCATCATATCCATATTCTTTCTCCAGTTGAGCATGTTGTAGGATCTTGCAATTGCCCACAGCCTCTTTTTCAAGTTCTCACCTTTGAATTTTTTGTTAAAATTCTGGTAGAGGTGCCGCACACAGAATCTGTGCTCTGCCTCTGGAAACAATGCATTGACAGCATTGATCAACCCCTTCATGATCAAATATGTACAAGTTAGTACAGATATTGCAATTACTAAATGAGTATTTAGAAGCGAGCTTTGTGTTACCTTTTGCCTGTCACTCATGATTGTCCATGCACTTGTATTTTCAATGCCAAGATCTTCTTTGAGAGTGTTCAAGAACCATTTCCATGTTTGTGTATCCTCAACCTCAACAACTGCCATCGCAATAGGGAAAATACAATCATTGGGGTCAACACCTACTGCTGTGAGTAGTTGACCACCAAATTTAGTTTTGATATGTGCGCCATCTACGCAAATAAGGGGCCTACATCCTGCCATGAATCCCCTTTTGCATGCATCAAGTGACATGTACAGAGTACTGAAAAAACCATTTGTTAACTTCATGAAAATAGAGCTTCCAGGATTTCTGTACCTAACCTCTGCTGCATAGTCCCAAAGTTGCTCATATTGCTTAATTTCATCTCCGTGAATTTTTTCAAAAGCTAATCTTCTAGCTCTTGCCAGTTTACTTCTAGATGGGATCATGTTGAAATCTGTCTGCACCAACATTGCAAAATTCTTTGCATATTTGATTTTACCAAGGGCAGTCTTCATCACAATGAGCCCTCACCCTCTGCAAATCATTCTTTGCATATTTGATTTTAACTCTGTTTTGAACTATGTACTCTTGAATTGCAAGCCGAAGCTCCACCACAGTAGGAAATATCATCCCTATTTTGAAAATAACTTGTTGCATTTCCTCTGGTCTAAAAGATCTCAGTTTTACCTTTTTCTTTTTTCTTTTTTTTGCTTCCTTCTCCATCTTGTTCTTTTTCTTCCTCAAGTTCATCCGGCTCATGTTCTGAATCTGATGCTGGAAGATCAAGATCATCTGAATCATAATCATTGTCATCCCACTCTGTCGCCTTTTCCTTTCCTTTAACATCTGCATCAACCCACTCCTCGTAGATATCATCATCATCTTTATCAAACTCATTGTCACTATCAACAAAATCATCACCATAATTGTTGTAATCATCTTCACTATTTGGGCTGACAACATGCTCACTGCAATCTGGTTTTGGGCTCATAAGAGTGGGAAATTCAGGAGTTCCAAGTATGTAGATATCATCAAGCTCTAGGCCAGCGAACAGATCCTTCTCGGTCACATACAATCTGAAATCTGAAACTTTGGAACAATCATCATCATCGAGTATCGACATCGCTATCAATTATGCGCAAACCATCGTGAAGCCCATCCTGTGAAGCAACCAATTCACTTGCATTCTCTCTACATCAATACCAACGTCTAGCACAAAATCTCGGATCCACAAAGATGACCAAGTTTCTACCTCACAATTATCAAAGTGATCTGCTCGCAATTAGCATATGTCTTGTCCCTTCTGTCATAAAACACACCACCATGATTGATTTCCACCGTGAAACTCTCTTCCATAGGTCCTATTTTGTGGAAAAAAGGTAAGTCTCGTCACTTAATTCCTCAAATCTACCACACACAACCGCTTGTCTAAAAGATTGCAAGAAATCAGATCGATTGAGATAATCGAAAACATGGCGAGTTAGGGTTCGAGGCGACCATACTGCGGAGGAGGATCACTGCTGGTGAGCACCGGGGCATCCTTATGAGCACCCTAGGCACGCCATTGAAGTCCGGCCGACGGCGCGGCTTCTCTTCACGTCGGGCTCGCTTTGCCGTTCCTGAGTTGGTCAACTGGGGAACGTCCGTGCAGGCAGAGGAATAGGAGAATCTGAGGACTCAAGGGTGTTTCAATAATTACTACCAACCAGTTGTGGGTCCTATTATCAACGTGGCAAGGCTCAAAGACTGGTCAAAGTGGCAACAACCAGGCTAGGAACGCCGGTAACACAGTTGAAATAAAACTAGGACCACGATGTGCGTTTTTGGAAAAGTAGGACTAACTTGACACCTCCCAAATAATTATAGGACTTGTGATGTATTTTACTCTAAATAAAAATATACAAATTGGAATCACCAATTTTGGATCTATAAATAAAAAGATATGGATTTTATAAAATCACGAAAGGAATAAATAAAATATGGAATATTTAAAACCAAATTAAAACTTGGCCTAATCCATAAACAAATGGAATAAAGATAATCCAAATCCAAATAAAATAAAGGGATAAAGAATATTCAAATAAAATAAAATGGCCTTAACCAAATTCAATTCCATTTGAATGAAGACAAAATCCCTAATGTAAATGAATAATTAAATCGTGATCAAACAATAAATATAAATTCCCAAGGTGGATATAAAATTCATTTAATTAACTTAAATGGAAAAAAAAATCATTTGAATTAAATATATATGGAATTAAAACCATATTTGATTTTGTTTAATTAAAGACAATTGCTCAATTTAAATGATTAATAAATCATATTAAAATACTTTAAATAATTAAAATTGAATTATTTACACTAATGAATAAATAAAACCTACTGAAAAGGGTTTGATAAAAATTAGAATTCAAATAAGGGTTTGAAAATATAATTAAAATCTTATTTGAATAAAAACAAGTGCCTAATTTAAATAAAATATAAACCATAAAAGAATTAATCTAAAATGGACTTTAAATACCTATTTAAAATAGTATAGAAACATACTGAACAGTTAGAAAGGATTTGAAAAACAAATCAGAATTCAAATGGTAGTTTGAAATACAAAACAGAAAATCTAAATAGAAAAAGGAAAGGGAAACAGAATAAAAAAAATGAAGAAACGACCCAACCCACCTGGCCCAACCCTTGGCCCAACTCCCAGCCCACCCGAGCCACTCACTTCCCTCCCCCAGATCTTTTCTCACCGCGGCCTTTCCCCCTCACCGCACTGACCATTGGGACCCACTGCCACGCAGGCATTGTCTTCAACCCCGCGTGACCCGTTCCCCTCATTTCCTCTATCGTTTCCTGCGTTTAAATCCTCGGCTTCAATTCGATTGATTATGCGCGTGATTCCTACCTCTGACCATGCTCGATTAAACATCCACCTCTCCTCTCCATTTTCCCCTAGTCACCACCCCCCGAGAGCCCCTAGGCTGCTCCAATTCTTCGCTCGAACCCCACTGCTCCGACGAGCTCTAGCTCGAATTCTAGCCAGCTCCGACCACGCCCCTTGCCCTGGCTCACACGAGCTTGTTCACCATCACCATATGCATCCACTGGCACCCTCCGTTTTCCCGCGCGCACCCCAGACGCTCGGCAACGACCACGTCTGAGCTCCACCATCGTCTGCTTCGACTCCAATGAGTTTCCCGGTGATTTCTGACCGCCCCTCTCCCTCTCGACGATTCTTTCACACTCTCCTCTCTCGAGCGCATCTAACACACCTCCCCTTTTGTATTCGCGTGCCTCGTAGCTTCTCCCGAGACAACGACAGAACATGCCCGACGGTGACAGCGACTCCGGCGAGGAATCGATAGCAACCTCGTGCACCCCTAGCCTTCCCACGACCACCTCGAGCATCCCCGTGCTACGGCGACTCCGGTAATTCCCCGCAGCCTGTCCTTTGCTTCCTGGAACCGCCGGAATGCCGCTGACAGAGCGCCGACACCGCCCCTCGATAGCCAGCGCCGCCAGTTAGTGGCCAGCTGCTCTGGACCGTTAGATGCAGATCCAATGAATAGGATAGATTGACTTAACGAAGCGGTACAAATCAATATCTGCCATGCGATTCTAATTAGGTCCTGCGGCCATGTTGCTCAATCCTTCCGAAACGGTATGGACCAATAGAAACATGACGCCTGGCCTAGCTGTTGTTTTAAAAACCAGATTTTATCTATTAGTGGTTTGATTTTGTAAAATCTATAACTTTTGTTCTGCTTGGCCAAAAATTACAAATTTTATATCAATGGAATCAGGAAAAAGAGTTCTATCCAATCATGCCCTTTGTTTAGTGATTTGCTTCTGGAAAATTAGTTGTTTTTGCAGAAACTTGTTTAGGCATATTTTGAATATAAAAATTATTCTAGAAATGTTTTAAGAATAAAATCTTTTGTAAATGGTTTGTTCTGAACCTACTGACCATAGAAACCAACTTGTAGATTTAAAAGTATATTTTGTGATGCTAAGGAATAAATCTTTGAATAAAGGTATTTCTAGCAAAATAAAATGTTGCTTTGATTTAAAAATGGTTATTAGATGAAACCTTTGGCAAATGATTTAATATTAAACACTTTGACCATAAACACTAACATTTGTGTCTAAAAATATATTTGTCTAACACTAGAAATTATTCTTTGAATAAAATCAATTCTAGCAAAACAAAATGACTTAAAGTGGCCATTTTCACTAACTTGACTTAAAATGGTTTTGCCACTTTTATAAATGACCAATAGAGGTTTTATAATGTTTATAACCTATTAGAAACCACTTTTACAAATAAAACAATCTTTGGCATGCTTGCATGCATTGCTTTGTTTTTATTATTCTATGTGATGAATTGCTTGAATGGTAGATTGAATTTGTGCCTTGATTCAAGGAGTGAACTTATATTCTCTACCAAAAATGCAAGTGGTTCTTCATACTTTTGTCCTATTATTTTCATTATGCATTAGTGATATTTCAAAGTAGGACTTTCATGGAATTTTCTAAGTATAAACTATGCCATGGGAAATCCTAGTAGATGAAACCTTAGTAGAATTTTCCTTAGTTAAGATTCCTACTACTATCATACTTAGCTTAGCTAGTAGAAAACAAGGGTGGATTATATTCATGCTATGAAATATTTCTAAGTCAAGTACTTGTGTATTGTTTAATAAAACAACTATGTGAATGAATCACCTGGGTCGAATGAGACTTGCATGGATGGATTTTTGTTGAGTGGTTACCAGGGCCCATTTTTCAATGGCCTACCCTGTGTATCTCACTTGTGGAATGCCACCCAGGAACAAAGAGATTTGAGATGTCAAATGTTGAGAAGATTCAAGTGTAGCCACTTGGCATTATGGGCTCTGCCTGGATCATATAGGTTGCAATAACTTAGCCAAATGGACAGTTGGTGGTAGGGGATGATAGGTTTGGGAATGCGTCCATTCTGGTCTAAGGGAAAGCTTCTGAAAGATCTTTTCTCGATGCATGTCGAGTCTTGTGGGGAAAGTGCACCACCTCTCGAGAGAGTAAAATCTAAGTACTTAGTCGTGTCCCCAGCAATGGACAATTTGAGCATCAAGACATGGAATCTATCACGAATCTCCTCATACCAATTTCTAAGTTAAAAACTTGTGGTTGAACAAGGGTTAAAGGATCTTCAATCTTTGATTGGTAGATGCCTTGGGTGCTTTTTGACAAACAAAAACTTAGTGTTTTCAAATGATAGGGAAAATCTATTTTGAGCAAAGCAAGCCTAAGCTCCACTTAGCCAAATGCATATAGATGATAGTTACAACTATAATACCATAGTATCACTTGCCAATACAATTCAAATGTATTGACCCTTATGGCTGTAACTTATTATGTTGCAGGTTTGTTTGATGTTAGTGAAGTGTGTTGATTAGGATTACAAGTCTACAACCAACATGAATGCCTGTGGCACTTTAAAGATGAAGGACTCCATGCTATATAGTTATTTCTGTTGCATTGTAATGAGATAGCCAAATGAGCTATGTAAGATGTAAAAAATTATTTTATTCCTGGTTATAAAGTTGTATTATGACCTTTGTTTCTTGATATTACATCTTAACTGTTGATGCTAGCTATTGATCCAGGGACTAGAATTGTAAACACAGGGATCTCTACCTTATTAAAGGTTGGGACCTCTACAAAGGACCCCCCCATGAGGCCTCGCGGAGGAAACCCCATGGTGGCCTCCTTGGAGGACTTGATTCTGCTCTGTTTTGCTAACATAGGCAAGTCCTTGGTGAGGGCACCTTGTGAGCCTCTGGAGTTACCTCTCGTGACGCTTTGGAAAAAGGTCGCTTATGAGACACGGGCGAGGACACCTTGTGGAGTGCATATCGTGTTTGCCTCCCTAGAGATAAGTCTCTTTTGAGACCTAGGCGAGGGCACCTTGTGGGCCTTGGCGACGCTCCCTCGTGAGGCTTTGTGGAGCAAACCTCGTGGTGCCCCCCTGAGGACTTGCATCTGCTCTGTTATGCTAACATAGGCAAGCCCTCGATGAGGACACCTTGTGGGCCTCAGAAGGAACCTCATGTGAAGACCTTAGCTACATCCTTGCATAGTAGGACTAAGTTTGTGGTCTACTTAGGATTATGTTTGCGGTCTGCTTTATGAGCATCGTAATCCCAACAGGTTTGCAAACAGGATGAATGTATGCAATTTTGTGGTTCAAGAATGTGTGTTACACGAGGAGTTCAAGCGCCAAGGACCTTGGCGAGGTGACGTGTGCGGGGTGATCAGTCATTTGGGCTTTGTTGATGAGGCAGACCCAAGAATGCACTACAAGAAAAGTTGGATTTTACAACAGAAGGTTCTCGTGGTTGAAGGCCTGTTTTTCATGGTTAAAATTCTTCTACGATAGATGGTTGCATTTTTAAAATCCTCCTCATGAAATAATATACCACGGTTTTTTCATGACCGTGGCAGATCGCACCCTTTAGCTATAGAAACTCGTGCGATCGTAGATCTGTTCCCCAGCCCCTTGACTTCTAATGTCATGCAAACTTCCACATGAAAAACTCCATTAACGACCAGTTACCGCCATTAACAGTAAAAAAACATGGTAGAAGCCTGGCCCAATCGAGTCCTTATAATTTGTGGGTCGACCCATTAGGAGAGCCCAATAAGAATATGGTGCATTACTGTTTTGGCCTACCGAGGCCTCCACTATTTGAAATGGGCCCATCACTTTGCGACCAACTAGGGCTGTTAACTTTCCAGTCATTACAATTTTGGCCTACATAAGGCCCATCTTGGTCCAATATTGTGTGGCCCATTAGCGGCTGCACCACGTCGATGCGATGTACCTATATGCCATGCAATTATAGATGGCATATTAAGAAAATATGTGTATCAAGATAACTAATGTGTGGTTGGTCTGAAATATATTAGGTGCGATATATACTTAATTAGTCATTGATATCTATATTGTGCATATTAATAATATGTTTTCCTATCATATCTAAAACTAATGCCATAATAACATATGGTAGATCAAATGCCATCCACCCATTGTTGATGGCAGAACAATTTATTTTAATCATGTTTTATTATCTAGCTACACCGACATGTCACAACAAATACGTATATATGCAGTGATCTTCAATGTATATATCTTTGAGAAATTTGTGGACACATAAAAAATATATATCATTAATCAAAAAAGATATGGCAAGTATATCAATATTAGTCCCCCTTTTTATCTTGGCGTGAAGCGGTGCAGATATATGCATGTGTGACTCAAGGTGATTTTCTACCGGACGGCAAATATCGACTGGTCATGGATATACCCCTCCTCTTGGTTCCCTATAAATGTCTGAGCATAGAGGGGGTACAAGGCACACAACACCAAGCCTTAATCAACAAGAGGAGAAAGAGAGCAACATCTTACTGTGTCTCTTCCATAAGCTCTAGCTAGCTTTAAGGTCCTTATTCATTCCTTTTTTCTCCCTTATTTATAATTACAAGAGACGGTTACATGTTTTATAGGTATGTATGATGAACTAGTGTGTTTTTGGAAATTGTCAACCATGTATATGAATTTACATATACATGCACTTTATATTTTATTTACTATGTTGAGGTTATCGTCAGGAAAAGTTGGGGCCATGGCTCCCCCATGCTATAAATTTTTGTAAAACCCCTTTGATATTATGTGATATTTTTTAGATATGAGCCTAGAGTAACCTATATACCCCCTCCAAGTTGCACACTTCTCAATTTCCCTGTATCATATTCCTAGCTCGTACGACCTCATTATAATTTTGTAGAAAACAATACGGGAAATTATTTCATTTGTAGGAAACACTTCTTTGTGATTTCTTCACCATTGTATTGTTCTTGTTATCCTCTTACATCCAAATATAACATGTCTTCTTTTTCTTGTCATGGTAAGTACTAAGAAAGTGCGCACGCCTCCTACAATAGCAACATATGATGTTTTCAGTTTATCGTCCGATATGGCATATTTTTATCAGCTAGGATATATATGAAGTGCATGCTTATATTCGAGATTTTTTATAACTAGTATTTCTTATGATTTTGCAACTGCAAAATATTTTTTAGATACATAGACATGGTTGCGGTTTGCTAATTGATTTTATGATATTTTTGTTTATTCTCATTGAGAATAGTTGTTAACAATCACCTTGAATTTATAAGAAATGGATTGTAAATAACCACTCTCTTTATTTTGGTAGTTCGTTTAGCTGATCATGGCATCCCCCGTGAAGGTTCTTCTTGTTGAAGATACCCGAGTTGATGCCATGGTTCTCTCCGCGATGCTTCGCAAGTTACACTGTGAAATTACTATGGCTATGAATGGGAAAGAATCTGTGGATCTATTCATTGAAGGGAGGAAGTTTGACATTGTTTTTTGTGATAAGGACATGCCCATAATGAGTGGACCTGAGGTACGTTTGTTATTCTGACATTCCTTTTTTGCATGAAAAGTACTTATTTCATTTTGCTTGAGTATTTGTAGCTTGAAAAATTAATTGTTGTGTTACTTAATAGGCAGTTGAGAAGATTCGTGCTATGGGAGAAAGTGATGTGAAGATTGTTGGGATATCAGCTAATAATAATGCCCAAGAGGTCTTCATGAATGTCGGTGCTGATGTGTTTGTGCCCAAACCAATGAAGTTTGATGTTCTCGAGGCTATGATCCAGGAGGTCATCAACAAGAAGAACAACACCATGGTCTGAGCATGACCCAGCTTCCTTGAGCGATGTAGGGAATAAGATATTGACCTCATATATGTTTATGTCTGTCTACATTATCATGTTTGTTTAATTTTATCGGATTGTTGTTTAATTCCAAGGTTCATATTAAAGGTCGTCCTTAACAATAAGGGCATCAGAGATTATGAAAAATCATATGGGATCCATGCAATATGTCTCCTTCAATTTAAATCCATTACTTCCCTTCAATTCATGCTTCCTGGTGTGAGATACTTATATTATTGAACTACCAATCTTTAACAAAATTTTAATAGTTTGGATTACTTGTTATAGTGGTAGTGTAAATAATGTCTACTATGACACGTCTGAGGCAAGAACAACGATAAAAATGTTTTCCTATGCGGCACCGGCAAGATTTAGCGAAAGAAAGAGTCTATAGGTCTTACCCCTAAACGCATGGTTGCGAAATCTTGATGAAGCGCGTCGGGGCACTGCAGTGCTTGTACTGACAATCTCCCAAATCGGGCTTCAACGAAGTATTCTCCAGCATCATCTTCCTTGATGTAGGCCGCGATGAAGCGAATGGATCTGGCGCGAAGATCGCCGGAGTTCTTCGAACCGGAGTCGGATTCAAACATCTCGAGGATGGAGGAATCCTCGAAGTCCCCATTGTTGGATACTCGCGCGATGGAGTCTTCCGTTGATGCGGCGGTTATGGATCCGGCGGCGAGGCGCCGATTGATGTTGTCATGGCCGCTTCATCTGCGCCATGTCGGTCCCATGCATTGTTGGTGGCGAGTCATAGTCATAGGTGAGGTGGTGGACGGTGCGGATTTGGCCTTCGAGAGCGGTCGCGGTGGTGATCCGCCTATGATCGCTGTTTCCTCGAAGACGATGGCGTCTATGAAGCCGACAAAGAGGTTTATGGTGCCGACCAGCATTATGGCGCTGTGCGTGACCGGGCGCAATGCCATGCGGCTGGTGGCGATCAACCGGTTGATTGTCAAGTAGGGTCTCGCCGCAGAACTCAGACAGGACCGGCCAGGCCCCATGGTGGGCGCTACTGTCGTGGGAATGGCCACGACAGATGCTACGATTGGCAGCGAGTAGAAAGAAGAAGGGCAAGGGCGGCCAGCCATCTACGATGCGAGATGAGGGCAGAGACACAAGGGTTTACCCAAGTTTTCCCTGGAGGGTAAAGACCTACTACTGCTAGATTGTATTATCGAGTGGTTACAAGGGTGCTGATCTTGGCGGCTAGGCAGCGAGTCGATGGGGTGTATGATGGAACGTGCGTATAGAGAGTACCCTAGGGAGGTTTATATAGGGGTACCTCTCTAGGGTTTATAGATTTACAACCAAGTCAGTTAGGGACTCAGAGTACTTGACCTAATTCGACTAGGCCTAGCTACGCTTCTAGGCCTCCAGCTTCCAGTCGCTAGGCTCCTTCTTGAATCATGATCCAATCATCGTCCTGCAGGCCCACTCGCTAGGAGCTTGATCCAGTAGGAAACGTCCTGCTGTGCATACCACATTCAGCATATCCCCATCGGTATAATTTGGAGATGGAGCATTGCTATAGTCTATCTCTTGAGGCTTCTCATCTTTGTTTTCAATCCTCTTCATCTTGAGGTATTCGACCGGATTTTGCTCGGTCTTTCCTGCAAATATTGCTAGCAGGAGAGTTTGACTCTCCTCTATTTTCACTACAAGAAAAGTTGGGTTTTATAACGGATGGTTTTTGTGGTTGAAGGCCCATTTTTTGTGGTTAAAAAATCTTCTGTTATGGATGTATTTCGTGGTAAAAGCCCCATTACCAAAGAATCTACCACTTTTTTTCACGAACATGGTGGATCGCACCCTTTAGCCACGGAAACTCGTGCCATCATAGATCTCTTCGCCAGCCCCATTGACTGCTGGCGCCATGCAAACTTCCATATGGAAAACACCGTTAACGGTCAAAAAAAATTCTAGAAGCCAGGCCTAGCCAAGGCCCTCTAATTATTTATGTGGTTCGATCCATTAGGGGAGCCCAATAAGAAAATAACATATTACTGGTTTTCCCTGCTAGAGACCTACACTATTAGAAATGAGCCCACCACTTTGTAACCTAGCTACGGCCTATTAACTTTATGATCCGTTACTATTTCGTCCTACATAAGGCCCATATTAGTCCAATATTTTGCGGCTAGGAAGATATATGTGCAGCTCTCTAATAATTTTTTATGGGATTTCTATTTTAGTGCCCCTGGTTCGTTAGCTACACTCACTTTTTCCCAGCCGCTTAACTTTTCCTCACATTTACCCATCTCCTTGTCCGAAACTCTCGCATCATTCTAGAACTCGCTGTCCGTCGGATCCCGTTAGTGGACCCTCGCCATTACGTGCTAACAAGTGGGGCTGCATTCAGTCGGGTCCTAGACCCTCGCCATTACGTGTTGACAAGTAGGACCCCCTGTTACGTGCTGATAAGTGGGGCCATGTTCAGTTGGTTCCCGTAGTAGGACACCCCATGTTGGACTACGTGTGGCCGACTTGTTCGGGACGCGTTTTAGGGGATGTGATATGGGACCATGTGGGGTGCGTTTGGTAGTTACATGTGCCCTGTCGCCTAAATTGAAAGATTTATTTTTGTTATTTTTATGATTGGCCTTTTTAAGAGCGCATTTTCCCCTTTATGTCGCTAACAGTTGTATTATTTTTTTCCCAATAAGGTAGCGAATCGAGAGCAGCTTCTCTCTTCATTCATGGTTCCTTTTGGCCCTCACATTTTCCCAATCTGGTAGCAAATATAGAGAAATAAATCTAACAAGCACCATAAATACATTCAGTAAACAGAGCAGATGTAGATAAAGAAACTAATATAGGATATAGTACAATACTTAAACAAGGTTCAACAATTAGGCTGCTCAGTAGCAACAGTCAAGTTCAACACACCCAACAAAATGAAAGAAGTTGCTTTACAACAGCAGCATCATCACAAGATCAGTGGCCCCTCATGGCCTCCGCTAGGAGGGCCTCCGCCTCCTGCCTCTAGCACTTCCTCCACTTCTTGATGCCTAGTCCCTTGACCTTGGGCCCCTTGGGCTTGATTGGGGGCATGATACCCTCCTCGATGGCCACCTTCTGGAGATTGCGGAGGTGAAAAACAAGCTCCTGGTGCTTGGCTCTGAAGGCTTGGATGTTCTTTGACAAGCCGCAGGTCTTCACGTCTGTAGCATGCCTCATGAGGGAGTTGTAGTCGTTGGCGAGGATCCTGGTGCATAAGGAGCACCAATAGATGTCATGGGCAAAGAAGTTATCATACTGGCCGGACTTCATCTTCCTCAGCACCTGACGAGTCTTGGTGTCCGTGGACTCGTCGTCGCTGCTAGCCACCTGTTGGAAAAAACAGTAGAGTGCAATAAGGACATGATTGATATACCTTGATTATCTAGATTGATTACTTGCATAAATTAACCGATAGAGATCCCCTGATTATTCCCCAATCCCCAAATCTCTAACCAAATCGAATACTGATCCCAACTATAGATCGGTGCTAGTACTAACTAGGGAATTCATCAAAATACGAGATCTAACACAACAGGACTAGATACTGTAAAATACCTAGCGTCCAACGATTGAAAAAATGAACAGTCGAGCCCTAATAACACACGATCTAGCATCCAACAATGAGATTGGGGCGACAACAAAGGAAGGGAAGAAAACCCTAGTTACCTCCGACCATGAATCATCTAAGTTGGTATTGTAGGTGAAGGGAATATGCCCGAGAGGCAATAATAAAGTGGTTATTATTGTATTCCTTATTTATGATAAATGTTTATTTTGCATGCTATAATTGTATTAATACGAACACGTTAATACATGTGTGTTTAATAAACAAAAAGGAATTTCCTAGTTATGCCTCTCTTATAAACTAGCTCGTTGATTAACAAGATGATCACAGGTTTCCTGATCATGGACATTGGATGTTGTTAATAACGAGGTCACAACATTATTGGAATGATGTGATGAACATTTATCTGAAGTATAGCATTAGGATCAAGGTCATTGTGTTTATATTTCTATAACATCATACGAAGTAATCTTAGTCCTTAGACCATGAGATCATGTCAATCACTAACACCGGAAGAGTATCTTGATAACATCAAACGTCACACCGTAACAGGGTGACTATAAAGTTGGGTTCAGTGCTACGAAGGTGTTATGTTGAGGCTCATGGATCAAGGGTGGAATTTTTCCATCCCGATGACGGAGAGATATACTCTGGGCCCTCTCGGTGATATAACATTAGTTAGCTTGCAAGCAAGTGATTTTTATCACTAGAATGTTATATCACGGGAACAAGAAAATAGTACATGTCGGTAAAGAGATGAAACTAGGTATGCAGATACTGATGATCGAATCTCGGACATGTAATATATCGCGAGACAACTGGATTGAGTTACATGCGTATAAGGTTCACACAATCAGAGAAGTCATCGTTGAATGTGTGGGAGTCAGTACGGATCTCCGGGTCCCACTGGTGATTATTGATCCGAGAGGGGTCTCGATCATGTATACATTATTCGCGAACCGTAGGGTGACACATTTAAGGGATACCGACACCATTTGCAGCAAATAATATACTAGAGAAACAAAAAGGAAAGCGCATGAATTTATTTCACTAGACACCGGAACTGTTTCGGTTGAAATTGCTGAAACTGGTTCTGCATGTGAAATTGAAATGTTGTAAGGGGTTTTATGTGAATGTTTGTTAATTAAAGTAATTAACAAAATTCTGAATAAATAAATAAAAGAGTTTTATTTAATGAGAGATTGCATTAAATTTGGTGGAAATTTAATGGAGGTGAGTGGAATTTTGAGTGGGTGGCTATTTATGTGAGTGTGAGCTCCACCTACATGAATGTGGAAGAGTTGGGGGAACCTCCATGGCTTCCACGCCATGGGAGGAGGCTGCCCCCTCTCCCTATAAAAGTCACCCCACTCCCTCCTCTCATCTCACACCTCCTCACGAAGGATCTATCTCCCCCCTTTAGAATTTCCCCATGGTCTCGGATCAGCGAGATACATGTTCCCGAAGGCTTTTTTTGGAAGGATTTGTTGCTTCTGCTACTTCGCTAGAGCGAGGGCGTGGAGGTTGTCGGGGTACCCGGACGTGTGTGCGATCACAAATGCGCCACTGCTTTGCGGTGCTGGACTAGATGGTGCTGGACCTGCTGAACCAGATGGACTTTTTCTTGATCTTGAGATCGGCAAGCGTTCTACTACATCATCCGCGATTACAACCTCGTTAACTCTATTCGGTCTTCGAGGGTATGTATTCTGTGGATGTATATCCACCCGTTGATTGTATCTAGTAGATAGATCTTGGTATATAGTTGTTCCCATCGTAGGAAAAATTTTGTTTTCTATGATGCGAACCCTACACTGGTATCAGAGCCTGATCTATGTGTAGATGCTTTTCAGGGGTAGTACACATATGTATATGTGGGCGATGATGATCATTTTATTTCTTCTTAGTTGTACTTTGTATATTGTTGGCATAGTGGGATGAAGCGGCCCGGACAAACTTTACATGTCCTCGCACATGAGACCTGTTCCACGCTTGACATGCAACTAGTTTTGCATAAGTGGCTAGCGGGTGTCTGTCTCTCCTACTATAGTCAATATCTAATTTGCAACGAGTTGTCAAAAATTTGGTTATCCTCTTTGTGGTTCATGTTCGTAGGTAAGAATGATTCTATCTTCGAAATCCCTAAGCCACATAAAACTTGCAATGGATAAATTAGAGGCGTCTAATTTAGATTGTTGCTGGGCTAGTGTCATCATATGGTAATGTTGTAAGTAGAGGTATAAGTTGATACTCTTAAAACACACATAACATGTAAGTTCCATAGACCTTGGCCTTACACATAGAGGTATGATAGTGATCATACCACGATGCACATGATGGAGATCGAAGCATATCATTCCACTTATAAACATGTGATGTTTGTTGCATCTTATTTTGCTTGTTTGACGTTTTATTAGCATAATAAGATGATCCCTTATTTATATATCAAGATAAGAATGTGTTCTTCCTTAAGTATGCACTGATTATGTTTCGTCGCTTCAAGACATCACGTGATGATCGGGTGTTCTTGGATCCACAATCATATTTCGGGTGTAAGACAGTTACACACGCGAATACTAAGGTTCTTAATTGGCGAGCCTAGAATGTACAGACATGGCCTCGGAACACGGACCGAAAGGTTAAGCATGAGTCATATGGAAGATATGATGCCCATTTGATGCTCGCCTTTGAAGCTACACTGACTCACGTGATGATCGGACTTGGTGTCGTGGATTTGGTTCATGTAATCACCAAAAAGACACGAGGGATGTCGTTTTTGAGTGGGAGTTCATTTCTAATTTGGATCAGTAGAACAAAATTTATCATAAATTAAATCAAAGTGAATTTGCATAATTTGTTGTAGTCATTGGCATTCGTTCACCATTTTATGCTTAGTTGTAATTGAGATAATAGAACTATAGAATTCTGGATATTTCCTTTACGAACTGGGATCGTATTGTGTTGAGTGTCACTCTAAAGTTTAAAATCCTATTCCAAACTTTTAGCAAACTCTGTTTACTCCGTGAAATTTAATAATTGGTATTAAATTGAGAGTAACAATTCCAGTGTTAGTATCTTAAGTATCATGTTTGCCTCCATGATTCTTGATTGTTTTTAATATCAAGTTTATCTAGGAGCTAAAAGAATTATTTCAGAAACCAACATGTGTGGCAGATATAACGATATCTAAAACAATGTTTTGGTTGCAATATGATAGAGTATAATGTATGTTTTCTTATTGGATGAGAATTTGCAAAGGTTGGAGATGCTAGACATCCTAATCATCCAAAAGGGTTTTGGAAAGTAACATTATACTCACGATTCGTCTTTATAAGCTACATTAGCTTGATCATGAAAGTCGTCATGATAAGGATGAATAGAATATGTATGTAAACTGTTTACTACACTAAAAGATTACTAAAGAATGGATTTTGAAAGAACGCCGATCATTTGATGATGATGATCTACTTCAAAGTGCTAGTCCAAAGGTATTATTATTTGAATATACACGCTTTGAACTATGTGTCATGTATATGGCGCCACTGTTGATGTTGATAGATTCTTTTAAAAAGGAAAAGGAAATGCTAAAAGAGAATCTATAAAATATATTTGGCAGAAAATAAAAAGACTGGAAATATCCAGTTTAGGTATATAGACGATATACATGTTATGATTGTATTCTTTGCTTGTTAAACAATGTGGTTCTTGGGTATTGGATACCGAATTTGTTGGTATGAAATTTCATATAGAACGACACAATTCATGAACCACAATGGCATATGTAACTAGCAAGAGAATATGTGATGATGTTCATTGAAAACAAATAAACCGTTGTTTGTATTTCTCGTTGACATCAAAGCTTGCCTTCAAGATTTGTTTTAATAATAGTTATTTAAATTAGGTATTATGAGAACAATGATTGTTCAAATAATTACCGTATTCCATATAAGATGGATGATTCACAAATCTAGTTGGAGAAATCACATCCATAAAACTAATGCTAAAATGTCGCAAGACAAATGATTGGAAGATCACTTACAAAGTGACATCACCATTTAAATTATATTGGAAATAAAACATGAAGAATCTCCATATTCATAGATTTTTGGAGTCTTTGATTGATCAAGTGACGCTTGTGAGACTTTCCTCGGGATAATTAAAACTTCGTTCAAAGGCCAAAGAAGAACGAACGACTAAAATATTGGAATTTATACATATCGATGTATGTAGTCCATTATCTGTAGTCGTAAGCGATGGATTTCAACTTCATATTCTTTCTCCGGAAATTTGAGTGAATATTCACTTAATGATTTTATCATAAGGGATTTATTTGACTGGCAAGGGTAACAAGAAAATAAATAATTTATGATTTTATCATAAAGGGATTTATTTGAGTTACAAGTTTAGTAAAAACACCTAGATTTGCATCTCTAGAAACACCATAGGAATATGGAGTGTTTGAGATTTGTAATGAAACCTTGTTTGACATGGTTGGATCAAATGTGTTATTTATAAAACTGCCATTATGTTTTAAAAGATTAAAGCTTTAGAGACTACCGCTTTTACACTAAAAAGAGCTCCATCTTGATCCGTTGAAATGACACCATGTAAGTTATGGTTTGGAGTAAAACCCAAGTTGTCATTTCTTAAATTTTGGTATGTTAAGCATAAGTAAGATGTTTACAACCAAAGTCGGATGAGCATGTCTTTGTAGGTTATTTCGAATAACCATTGGGTATTCCTCCATAACACCGAGGACAAAAGGGTTTGTCGCTTGAAACATCAAGTTTCTTGAAAAAGGATTTTTTTCGCAAAAGTTAAGTGGGAGGAAAATAGAACTTTGATAAGGTTAATGAACCTTAGCTATATGTGCTGAGTTGCGCAGCGCCAAAAAATGTTCCGAAGGCAACCACAATGCTCATGGCTCACGTGCCTCAAAGGTTGTGGTCACGGAGGTCTATGTTCCTATTGAACCAAGTAGGTCGGATAAACAATCAAATGCCAAGATTTGAGAGTAAATCATTGTTGTTTGACAATGATGAACCGACTACATGCAAAGAAGTGATGATGGTCCTTGACTCCATCAAATGGCTTAAAGCCATAAAATCTGTGATAGTTCCATATACGAGAAATTAAGTTTGAACTTGGAAGACCCTCCGAAAAGGTGTAAAAACCTATCGGTCGTATTTCGATCTATAAATAAATAGACATGGATGTTTCACATCTATGAAATAGTCGACATGTTGGTAAAGTTTTTACAACAATATTCAAGGAGTTGACTATGAAAATATTTGATATTTCATAGTGATATTTGGTCTGGACGGATTAAAGTAGAAACCACTACATATAATTTGGTATATGGTAGATGAATAAAACAAAACAAAGTTCTTCTAATATAATGGTTACCTAGGACGTGTGCATGACACGATCCAAAGGGTTTTGTTAATTCAAAGGATGCTAAAGGGCATGCAAACTTAAATGGTTAAAGTAAGCATCACGGAGTTGGAATCTTCATCGTGATTAAACTGTTAAAGAAGTTTAATTTCATTAGGAGACGATGAAGATGCTTGCATTTGCAAGAAATTAAGTGGGAGCGCTGAGACATATTTCTAATAAATTATGTGGAGGACATCTTGTTGATTGGAAATTATGTATCTTTTATTCACAAAGGTTAAGAATTTCATTTTGATGAAATACTTAGGCAAAACCCGAATATTTAGCATGAATATCTACATAGATAGATTGTGATGCTAATATGGTTATGCCAAACGTACATATATGAGATATTGAAGGAGTTAAATATAGAAATGACAAGAAAAGGTTCTTGTCACATGTAAAAGAATTGAATCAAGATTCAAGTGTATTGACATTTGATAAGTGAAACAAGATTCAAGTGCTTTGACACTTGATGAGTGAAATCATAAGAATGTTTTGATCAATCATACCATGATATGTACACATCCAGATATGTCCTATGCTCTAAGTATTATGACCATATACCAGAATGAATCATAAAATGATCATTGGACGATAGTGAGGATATTCTTATGATCCTTTGGAAGAACTAAGAATATATTTGTGTAGAGGTGACAAACAATTACAAATAGTTCATTGTAAAGCATTACATTGATACTAGTTTTGTCACAAGATACAAATTAAGTTTATCTCAATTTAAACTATGGGTGGCACAATTTAATGGAAAGGAGATTCCATGATGGATTTGGATGAATTCCAAAGTTAAGACATTATGACAGATACTACAACAAAAGGCTAAGTGTATGACTGCTATAGTAGCATCAAAGGAGGGAATTTGTGTCAAGTAGTTTGTTATCGAACTAAGATGTGGTTCGCAATGGGCTAACACTAAAGTTATATTGTACAACAATAGTATCGACATGATTTAACCCCAAGGAACTAAAGGTCTCACCAAAATACCAAATTTATATAATGCCATCTCATTTGAAAATGAGTGATGCATGTAGACGCAAAAACATGCAAATACACACGGACCTGAAAGCGTCAGATCCGTAGATTATGTTAACCACTTGCAATCGCGTATATCGAACACCAGAAAGCCATAGGTGTTCAATACGCAAAGTTTTCAAACTAGATTATTGTATCTAGTGCAAGTGGGAGAATGAAGGCAATATGCCCGAGAGGCAATAATAAAGTCGTTATTATCGTATTCCTTATTTATGATAAATATTTATTTTTCATGCTATAATTGTATTAATACGGAAACGTTAATACATGTGTGTTTAATAAACAAAAAGGAAGTTCCTAGTTATGCCTCTCTTATAAACTAGCTCGTTGATTAACAAGATGATCAAAGGTTTCCTAATCATGGACATTGGATGTTGTTAATAACGAGGTCCCAACATTATTCGAATGATGTGATGAACATTCATCCGAAGTATAGCATCAGTGACCATGAGATCATGTCAATCACTAACACACGTAAGAGTATCTTGATAACATCAAGCGTCACCGTAACAGGTGACTATAAAGATGGGTTCAGTTCTACGAAGGTGCTATGTTGAGGCTCATGGATCAAGAGTGGAATTTGTCCATCCCGGTGACTGAGAGATATACTCTGGGCCCTCTCGGTGATATAACATTAGTTAGCTTGCAATCAAGTGATTTTTATCACTAGAATGTTATATCATGGGAACGAGAAAAGAGTACATGTTGGTAACAAGATCAAACTAGGTATGGAGATACCGATGATCGAATCTCGGACATGTAATATATTGCGAGACAAAGGGATTGAGTTACATGCGTATAAGGTTCACACGATCATAGAAGTCATCGTGTAATATGTGGGAGTCGATGGATCTCCGGTCCGGCGATTATTGATCGGATAGGGTCTCGATCATGTCTACATTATTCACGAACCGTAGGGTGACACAAGGATAATGACACCATTTGTAACAAATAATATACATGATAAATAAAAAGGAAAGCGCGGGAATTTATTTCACTAGATGCAGAATCTTTTTGGTTGAAATTGGCTTGGCCAGTTGCATGTGAAATTGAAATTATGTAAGGGGTTCTATGTGAATGTTTGTAATTAAAGTAATTAACAAAGTTCTGAATAAATAAATAATTGAGTTTTATTTAATGGTAGATTGCATTAAATTTGGTGGAAATTTAATGGAGGTGAGTGGAATTTTGAGTGGGTGGCTATTTATGTGAGTTGGAGCTCCACCCACATGAATGTAGAAGAGGTGGGGGAACCTCCATGGCCTCCACTCCATGGGAGGGGGCTGCCCCCCTCTCCCTATAAAAGTAACCCCACTCCCTCCTCTCATCTCACACCTCCTCACGAAGGATCTCTCTCCCCCTTTAGAATTTCCCCATGGTCTCGGATCAGCGAAATACATGTTCCCGGTGGCTTTTTCTGGAAGGATTTGTTGCTTCTACTGCTTCACTAGAGAGAGGGCGCGGAGGTTTTCGGGGTACCCGGACGTGTGTGTGATCACAGATGCACCATTACTTTGCGGTGCTAGACTAGATGGTGCTGGCACTACTAGAGAAAAGGCTATAGGAGACATGCTTATGCGAGGCACATTTAGCATATGCGCCTCCTATAAAAATAGGCGAGGCGCACTTTGCGATATGCGCCTCTAGTATAAAAATAGGCGAAGCGCATATGATAAGAATGCGCCTCCTATAATCCCTGTCACGGACGTAATCTAGCACCTCATATTATGCGAGGGCATTCTAGTCATATCTTTCGTATATATCGGATAAGCGGCGCATATGGACAAAATGCGCCTCACATATTACATGTCCGCGTGTTGGTAGGTGCCGAATATGCGGTAGCGTATAGTCATATGCGCCATATATCGAGATAAGCGGTAATATAGG
Organism: Avena longiglumis; assembly: GCA_030063025.1. Lineage (NCBI taxonomy): Eukaryota > Viridiplantae > Streptophyta > Magnoliopsida > Poales > Poaceae > Avena > Avena longiglumis. Next base: position 514,315,800 of record CP125976.1, read on the forward strand.
CGAATGCGCACATATTCTAATGGGCGCGTGTTGGTAGGTGCGAATATCGAGCGCGTATGGCTATATCTTGCCCTATATTTGATAATATCTTGGCGTATGGCGGTAATCGCTCGCATATGGGCCTCAAGTAACTCATGGTCCGGCGGTGGTAGGTGACCGCATGTCAAGCGCGTATTCGCATATCTTGCCTCCTATAGTTTGAATTATAGGAGGCACATATTGTGCAATATGCGTCTCGCATAATCTGGCCAAAAAACTTGAGTAATGTGCTAAGAATAAATATTTTCTGAGAAGAGAGAAGAGTATCTGCCAAGAATGTATCTGTAACTATGCCAAAATCGCTGGAATGGGTGTAGCAACTTTAATTTATGGGTGTGGATGTCGGTATTCCGAGTAGCTAGGCATGTGCTAATATACACACCACCATGTGTAAGTGGGTGAGTGGTTGGTGGTGTCTGTGGTTGTAATTAAAACGAAAGCTTTACTCTCGAATTGACGAGGCTGTTTTGCTGTTTCTCTCTCTAAAAGAGATGGTATATATTTTGTTGGAGAGAAAATTTAACCTTTTCTCTCGAATTATTTTTACCCTACCATGGGAAGCTGGGAGGGGGAGACAAAGGACACGAGAGAGAAAAGGAGGAAATGGGAGGGGCGATGACGCGACGTCGGCTGTCGTGAGCCAGCCAGCGCCAACCGCAACCGCCTCCCGCCGCAAATCTCCGCCGATCCGCCGTCACCGGCCGGCCCCGCCGGCGACCCTTCCCGCCATTCCGCCGCGCGCCAAACCCTAGATCCGCCCTCCCCGCCCCGAGATCTCCCCCGATCCCCGTCCAGGAGAGGGAGGGGGGAAGAGATGGCCTCCGCCGACGACCTGACTGACGCCGACTTCTTCGACAAGCTCGTCGACGACGACGACGACGGCTTCTCTCCTTCCCCCGCGCCCGCCCCCGTTCCTGTGCCCGTGCCTGCCAAGGCGGGGCAGGAGCAGGCGGCCTCTTCGGGCGAGGAGGAGCTGGTTCGCGGCGTCTCCAGCCTTGGCCTAGAGGACGGCGACGAGCCCGGGCCGTCGGCGTCGCTGGGGGAGGTCGCGGCGCCGCGCGCCGCAGCGGGGGTGGCTCCGGAGGACGGGTCGCCGGGGTCGGCGAGGAGCGCCAGCGGCGTCCACACCAAGGTCAAGCAGGTGCAGTGGGCCTCCTTCGGGGGCGAGGACAGCGGGTTCGATCCGTTCAGTGATCTGTCAGGAGGCGCAGACGAGGCGGATGGGTTTCTCGGCAGCAGCCTGCCCGCGAACCAGAGCTTGGGGAGCTCCGTTGCGGAGAGTGTGGGAGCATCGGGCCATGGCTTCTTCGACGGAAGCTAGAGCTTGGCTGCTGAGGTGAAAGATCAGGACTTTCAAGGTGGAAGCTTGGACCAGAACACGGATGCACAGCTCGCTAGTGGTGCAGTGGAATCCACGGATCCCCGGTATCTGGAGAGCATTTACCCTGGGTAGAAGTTCGACGACGCCACACAGCAGTGGTACCAGGTTGACAGTGCTCAGATGGCCGGGTATGCTGCTCATGTAGACAACAGTAGTGAGAATGTGCAGCAGCAGCAGCAGCAGTATAGTGTTTCGTACTTGCAGAATTCGGCGCAGGAAGCGCTGGAGACGATTGCAGAGGAGAGCACCGTCGCGGGGAGTGTATTGGCCTGGGGACAGGGGGGCGCTTTGGAGTACCCAGCGAACACGCCGTTCTACGCGGAGTACCCAGGGTGGTACTTTGATACCAACACGCAGGAGTGGCAGTCGCTCGAGTCGTACCAGCAAGCCATCACGCAGGTAAATGCAGTTAGTGCCGTTCAGGGTGGTGCAAATCATGGCGTTGTTGCATCTTCTGGTGGGATAGATTATAATGCCAAACAAACCAAGGATCCAGCTCTCCACAATCAGGTGGCCCAACATAACTCTTTCACCAATAGCTTTAGCCCTCAGAACCAATGGCAGCCGGATGCATTTGCAAACAGTGTGCAGCCTGAAAGTGTCACAAATAGCCTGGCAGGTAGTTTCTATGGTTCTGGACAGCATGCACATGCTGAATCTTTTAGTTCCTCCACGAATCACCAGGTTGCTTTTCTGAGCCCCATATTTTTATAATATACAATATTTCCTGTTGCATATAAATTATTCATCTCGCATACATGTGATTGTGAACTTGTACTCGGAGGTGTAATGTGATTGTGAACTTGTACTCGGAGGTGTGAACTTGTGGCACAAACACTTGATGTATGAACTTGTATGTCATGATTGATGTGTAATGTATTGTATTCATGTTGGTTCTATTAAGCTTTGGTGAATTGCAAGTTTCTGAAAAATTTTGTGCTCTTTATACTATATTCTGGACTATATTGTATATTTGAATATCTGTATATTATTATTTATAGTGGTCTGTAAAACTTGAATTTCGAAAATATTACCGGAGGCGCATATAGGATACTATAGGAGGTGCATATACTATAAATATCCGAGACGCATTCTGAAACATATGCGAGGCGCATATGATATGCGCCTCCTATACTTCACATATGCGAGGCGCATATCGATACGCGCCTCGCATATTATTATGCGAGGCGCATATCATATGCGCCTCGCATAAGAAATACCCGAGGCTTGAAGCTAGAGGCACATGTGATATGCGCCTCGGATAGGTTTTTTGGTGCGCCTCGCATAGGCTTTTCTCTAGTAGTGTGGACCTGTCGGACCGGATGGACTTCTTCTCGATCTTGAGATCGGGAAGCGTTCAACTACATCATCGATGAGTATAACCTCGTTAACGCTATTTGGTCTTCGAGGATATGTATTCTATGGATGTATATCCACCTGTTGCTTGTAGTAGATAGATCTTGGTACATAGCTGTTCCCATCGTAATTTTTTGTTTTCTGTCTTTGTGAACCCTACAAGGGGTTCTACGGCCATGTAATCGTTCTCCTCATAGGGGTCACAGTGCGATCTGGGAGACCGAGGGGCTCCTCGTTGGCGGCTATAGAGGAAGCGAGATGGGGTCTCGATGGAGACGGCGCGCCGATGCCTCGACGGGGGCCTATATGGAGATGGGGGCCTCCTTGCCTGCGGCTATGGCAGAAGCAGGGACGGGGGTCTAGATGGGGACGGTGGCTACCTTAGATGCCTCGATGGGGTTCTCTACGGGGACGGGGGCATCCTTGTCGGAGGTCTTGGATGCGATGATGGCCACTACACCATTCTTCTCCATCGCTGCCATGGTTGGGGTTTGCAGAAGGTGATGAGATAGTGGATATGGTTGCGTGAGTGAGCGAGTGATGAGTGAGAGTGAGGAGGCCTCTATAAAGGTGAAGGGAGGAGATTTTTTGTTGCACCACTGAACCGTGCACAGCCACACGCGTCCGCTACCGCCTCGTGCACCGCGACATGCGTACCGTGTGTCACATTTCCCCCCTCGTGTCTAACCTTGGCCACATAGTTGTGCTCATTTATACCCGCGATTGTAACACTGGCAGTTTGTTGTACTTAGTTTTGCCCTCCAGTACTAACACTATCGTGTGCAATATACTCACTTTTATCCTTCGATGGTTGGTCAACAGAATGTCAACGAATGGGTTTTAGCTAGCTAATTGAGTCATTTTATGCAAAACAAATTCAAGAAGATCAAAATATAGTGGAATATACCCAGGGAGTCTTGTTATGTGACCTGCAACCATAAGAAATGTATATAAATCAAGTTTTAACCCAAATCACCACTTCTCAAATCACCTACTATCTATGAAGGTTCATGATTTTTTACTTAAGCCTCTTCCCAAAACATCCCTCCCCAAAACATAATTTGTCTGAATGAGGCAATAATTGTCAAACTGATATATATTTGAATTGCAAATAGTTTAATGTATGCCAAGATGTATTTTATTTTATAAAAGAAGCATTTACCATTTTTTAAATCTCTTTGTATTTTCTATTTGAACCCCTTTATCAGTTTTGCCCATGGGTTTTAAGTTCTACCCAGTTTTCCCCTCTCTCTTAGTCACAAACTCTCACACATGTGCTCATCTTGGTTGCTATGCTCTGAATGGTCGAGACAGTTGTCACGCGGATCGTACCCACCAACAGTTGATCCTCTGATTGATCCTCTGTGATCTAGAGGACAGGATAACCCCTGTATCTGTCGGGGGCATCCTCTATCCATGCAAAATAATGCGTTTGCCACCGATACTTTAACTCCATAAACAAATGATTTTGAATATAATTTAAGGAAAAGTGTTCAAAGGTGTATAATTTTTGCATTATATTTCCCTCCATGAAAATGATAAACGATCAAGACTTTATTAGCACAACATTATCATGACCTAAGTGCGATTTCAAACAGTTCAAAAGTGTATAATTTTGCCATATTCAAATTTATGCATTACATTCTATGAAAATGGTAATCTCTCGAGATTTTCTTAGTACACCATTATCACATATTAAGTGCGATTTCAACCTCTTCAAAGGTTTATAATATTCGTATACGGAAGTTTAGGGATCACTTTTCACGCTCTAAAAATGGTAAACTCTCAAGACTTTCTTAGGACGCTATAATTTGAAAGTGTTCAAGAGTTGTGTCAATTATAAACACTCTTTTACATTAAGAGTTGTATAATTTTTTCAATTTGAAAGTGTTCAAGATTTGTGTCAATTATAAACACTCTTTTACATTGATAGTTGTATAATTTTATTTATTTTGAAAGTGTTCAAGAGTTGTGTGAATTATAAACACTCTTTTACATTATGAGTTATATAAATTTTTTCATTTGAAAGTGTTCAAGAGTTGTGTCAATTATAAACACTCTTTTACATTAAGAGCTATATATATTTTTTAACTTGAAAGTGTTCCAGAGTTGTGTCAATTATAAACACTCTTTTACATTAAGAGTTGTATAATTTTTTTAATTTGAAAGTGTTCAAAAGTTGTGTCAATTATAAACACTCTTATACATTAAGAGTTATATAATTTTTTAAATTTGAAAGTCTTCAAGATTTGTGTCATTTTATTATTTATTATACATACATCTCCCTATTTTTTAATTATAAACACTCTTTCACTTGATTGCAGCTGAGAAATTAACTCGATAAACCAATTAAATCATTAGACGGATCACCGACCACATTCTCCATAGCACTGAGGGCAGCCTGTTGATCGATTCGGGGTTGTTCTTAAGCTCCATAGCACTGAGGGTAGTTCCTCTATCCAACAACCAGGCGATCTCTCGAGTGGTTTTCCATTAGGCAGGGTTTTATTCCGGATAGAACTAAGTCGTTAGATCGTTTAACTTGTCCATTTGATTCTGGGTGAGCGACTGGCGTTACATCAAGTCTGAGGCAGCCACACCCCCTCTAGGCGCGGCCTAGGCCCACCCGTGCGGAAGTGGGTGTGGGCCCCTCAGGCCTCCCCTCCGTATGGTACTCTGGCTTCGTGAGTCTTCTGATGAAATAGGATTTTTGGCAAATTTTTGGGATTTTTCCTGATAGTTTCTTTTCTGCACAAAAACTAGACACCAAGGTAATTCTACTAAAAACAGCGTCAGTCCATGTTAGTTGTATCCAAATCACACAAGTTTAGAGGAGAAACAATAGCAAAAGTGTCCGGGAAAGTAGATACGTTTTGGACATATCAACCATTGACACGCTACACAAGCAAATTAGTGATGCTGAAAGTAAGGCCTTTCTCCTTATGAATCTTGTAATTGCCTTGCATTTGTGTTTCCTTATTTTCCATTTCTATCTCGGCGAGGCCGAGATAATTTGTTGTTATTAACGGAACATACATTCCGAATAAGCAAGTCAGCACCAAGTCGAGCTCCAGAAAGAGTGAGATGAGGTGACTCGACTAAAACAGCAAATGGCGGAAATGGAACAGAAGCATAAGTCTGAATTGGAGGGTCTGCGCCAAGAGCTAGCCGAGAAATATGGGCAATACGCCATCAGAGTTGATAAAACCAATCAGTTGCTCAAGGAGTCCGAGTCAGAAGTGGAGTCAGCTCACCAAGATTTGGATGCTCTTCAGGCCAAGGCAAAGATCTGGCAGACCAAGCTCGGGATGATCAACTCTTTCCTCGGTAGTGAGTTCTTACCCTTTTTACTATGCTGTTGTTCTTACTTTCATCTTTTTTGGTGTTTTTGATGATCCTTCTCTTTTTTGCAGAGAACTTTCCTAAGGCCGATATGTTCGCCTTGAGAGCTATGAAGAAAGTGCGAGCCGAGTCTGGGGCCCCAACAGTTGGCGAAGTCACCATCGACGAGCACCTTGCTTCCCTCTCAGAGCACGTGACCACCTTGAATTCATGCGGTGTCGACTTACTCAAGTCGGCTATCCATGCATTCAGGATGCTCTGGCCGGATGAAGATGCGCCTACGCTCGTTGAGCCTCTTGCTGCTAAGCTGTTACTCACCGAGGAAAGGCTTGATCAATGGCGTGAGTCAGCTGGCCGTGTCGCGGCGGACAAGGCCCTTGCCTTCATGCTCTCATGGTATGAGGATATCAACCTTGATGTTCTCCAGCATATGAGGGCCGAAGGTAAGTGGATCCATGATCCTGATCTCATCAAGAAGCGCCAAGAGCGAGCCTACACAATGGTGGAGTACGCCCTGGTGCATGCCTGGTGTGACGGGCCCAGCTTCCTTGATCTCACCGAGCCCCTTGACGATATTGCCGATGATGATGGTGCTAACAGAAAGGACAGAGTCCGTCGTCGCATACTCGGCCAATGCATATGACTCGGCAGATCCTGATGATGCTCCTAGCTCCAACCCCGTTGATGCTCCTTCGATTCCAGCTGCCTCTTAGGCTAGTTTAGGAAAAAACACTTAATTCTCATGAGATCCCCGGTATGTCGGGTGCAGATGTAAGAAATACTATCGTTCTTTTGGTTGTGTGCCGTTGTGAAGGCTTAAACTTTATTTTTCTTAAATGTGAATCATCTAGGGGCAAGTCCCCGAGTTTCATTTGTCATTTTCCTTATCCTTGAATTCGGCTCTTGTCTACCTTTTTTGGCGTTCGACATTAGTCTCTAAGTTCTAAGGATTAAGTTAGCGGAGATGAAACTAGACAACTTGACCTAGGGTCATTCGACATGCAAGCCGACATATCCTGCAATGGGTTAGTTATAGCCATAGACAGGGCCGAATCACGTTTCTTCCCTTACTTATCCGTTGTTCATGTTTACCCGTCCTTGGTCGTTTTCTCTTGCTTGCCATGAAGCCGTGTTTTTAGACAATAGCATAGTCGAAGAGTTGACCTCATACGAGTAAAAATTACTTATTTTGAGATAAGTTTAAGTGTCAACGCCAGCCGACATGAAATATGTAAGAGTAAACATGAGGGGCAGTCCCCGAGTCAGTTTTTCGAGTCATACCATTTTATTATCAGCACATAGCCGACATAAGTGTCCGTCATATGAGAATTCGAGAGATACATACATTGCTTCTCCTAAGTGTAGAAAGGACGGAGGAATGCCACATTCCATGGCCTTTTGGTCTCATCATCAGATTTGTCCGCCTTGTTCTTTTGTGCTTCACGAGCATCTATCAGATAATATGAATCATTGTGCAACGATTTGCTTACAATGAATGGTCCTTCTCATGGGGGTGATAATTTGTGCATTCCAGCTGTGTGTTGCACTAATCTGAGCACCAAATCCCCTTCTCGAAAAACACAAGGTTGGACTTTCCGGCTATGATAGCGTCGGAGATTTTGTTGGTATATACTGCAGAATAGGCTATCAGTGACAAAGGCTCATTGGTGACAGGCATAGTGCACGTCACTGATAAGTGACGGACATTTACGCGTTTCCGTCACTAATATGTTTATACTAGTGACCGTCACATTATCATGCGTGTCACTATTTTGAATTTTGGTACCAAAAAAAATTAAATGCATTTTCCACAAAATTTCCAGGTAGCATAATAAGGTATTATAAAAAAATGCATTTTCCATGAATATTTCGGATAGCATGATAATATGTTGCACCAATGATACATTTACATAACTGAATATGACATGATATTTGCACAACCGAATATGACATAATATTCGCACGGGTAATATAATGGCACAAGAACTTGCAATCTATGGTAGATAAAAAGTTCGCATAGCAACCCCTGAATGTAAAATCAGAAGCTCGGAATAGGCCACTAGCATGTGATTCTTCATGAGATCGAGATCTTCTGGAGTTCTGATTCCAGCAACCATATCCTTACCCTGCATAAGAAAAACTCTTCAGTTATGTACAACCTATGGATGCTACTATCATACTCGCTTAATGTAATTTTTTACCATAGTGGTCAACATGTACTTCTTTAATGTTATTTGACCAAAGACGGCAGCACTATGCTCATAAGTGTGCATACAACATTACACGCTAGCTATAACTTAGGGATATTGCCGAACCATTAAAGTTCAGTCGACATGTAGGGTAAGCATCGAATCATCATACACCAACTTCAGGGACATCCTAATACTAGAAGCTGGATGTACCTCGCAGAGCTTCCATTTGGCACAATTCGTTTGATTAGAATTGCTAATAATATGTATTTAATAGGTCAGTTCATCCTTCTTTTTCACATTTTATTTTAGGGTTTCTAGTACTTATGCAGCACCAAGTGTCTTGGTTGGTGTGGATCTGAATTTGATCGAGAGTTAGTTTGCATATCCAGAAAAATATTGATGCACCAAGTGTCCAATACCTCACGTGACACTCTAGAAACAATTAAGTTACGTGAAGGGGTTTCGTCTGCCAAATAATGATCGACAACTCTTTTATTTTTAGTTTGAGTAAGACCGAAAGACAAAGTTTCAACTAACTAGCCAGCTAACTTGAATGTAAGTGTAATTTACCTCCCAAATTTGCATGTCTTCTGAACAAGTGTTTCACATCCAAATTTATTTACATTATTCCCTAACAATCTAATCTTCTAACAGAAGGGCACGACAACAAGCGCCTACATGATCTAGTTACACTATTACAGTACTTCAACAGAAATTTATTTATAAAGAAAAAACAATCACCGATGTGTTGATAATCAAACAACTTAAACATGATAGAAGGAGCAAAATCTGCGTATGAAAAAATAGATAGAAAGGTAGAGAATCTACACCTGAAGTGGATGTGCCACCAGTATCACAAAATTCAACTTGTGTAGTCATTACTGCTTTGGTCGGAGAAGAGGTCTGCTTATTCTTCAGTCGTTCGGCGTCATCCTAGAGTTCCTGCTACCACATCCTAATATGCAGCTTGATCATCCTCTGCTCCTCCTGCTGACAAATTCCCGGGTCAACCAAATTGGTAAAACTAAAATGGAAGAAAACATGATAGACTAAACAGATTTCCCTACACGGTAACTCATAATCTGCCCGACAACCTTCTCATCCTTGGTCTTGACGCCATGGTATTCCGCCACGTACTTCAGCATCTTACACTATAAGCATTGTTCAAAGTTAAGGTACATCTAAATGATTTGTAAACGACAATTGTGCAGATACGATAGCAGGCCTCGATAAAACCTACTATCCTAGGAAGAAACAATGAGAAGTTGAGTAGGATACTAGGTCGGCCGGCAGAAGGTGGGTGACTTCATCCGGAAGAAACACGCTGCACGCAGAGAAGAGATTAAGTCAAACACCATGAGATCATGGCAGCATGAGAATTAGTCCCTCTCAAAATTCTCAAACAACCAGTGCAAATCCCCTTGGCGATGTACTTGGGACACGTTCAGGCTAAGGATAAAACTTCAATCGCATAGGAGAGAAAACAAATGAGCGGTCAGAATTTTCGGATCAATTCATCCGTCTATCCATTGTGGCGTGCAGCAACCGCCTCGAGAACAGATGCGGGTGGGCGTCGTTGGATACACTATACTCCGTGTCGCCGCCTCCCAACAGCTTCCTCACGTCGGAGGCACTCTAACAGACCGCGCCTCTGCATCGTGGGTCCCGGTAGCCCCGCTCCTCTCCTGGCTCCAGCCCTGCGCCTGAAGCCGCGCAAATCCCTGCCACTAGCGCTTCCCAGCACAGCGACCGGCGCCGCCTCCGGCAGCCACCGTCCATGCCCATGGTCGCACCGCTTATCCTCTTGCCGCTCAACGGCGGCGAGGCAGACGCCTCAGTAGACTCGCCTGATCGCGCCACGCCGCTGGAGACATACGAGCAAACGAGGGACGATACTAGCAACGTGATTAGAAGGAGGTCCAGTGGTTAGGGGCGATGGCGGCGGCATGGTGGTCGAGCTCGACCAAGTCACGCTCCTCCAGATACCCACCGCCACGGGATCCCATTGCCGATCTAGTCGACGCTGGAATCGCGGATGCAGGGGAGGAGGGAAATGGTGTGGTGGTGTGCTGCGAGGAGATTCGTGTGTGCGGTGGTCTATGGTAGGAGAGAGGAGAAGTGGGGGTAGGCGGCGAGAGATGGCCGGCCCAGCGGAGGAGGCCCGGCATGGGCGTCTATAATTCGGCTAGAAAAAAAAGGTTCCTGTTATCGGTGACCAAAAAATTTATCTTTCCATTCGGTCACTTGAAAACAAAATTAATGACTTGAATATTATGTGTCTGTTACTAATAGTTTTATTAGTGACAAACAATTATGCATGTCTGTCACTAAGTATTTTTTTCACTTAGCTGGTCTACACAAAATACTAGTGACAGCCATTTTTATATGCTTGTCACTAGTTTTTTGTATTAGTGACAGGCTTATTCTTGTGTGTCGCTGATAATACTTACTAGTGACGGGCACAGTTTTGCCTGTCGCTAACCACCAGGTGGCTATAAGACTTTCTGCAGTATGGCGGATCTGGATAATGCCAATTCTCTAGCTTCTTCGAGTAAATCAACTCCATCTTCTCGGGCCTCTTTTACCACGGCTTCCGAGTATTGCCTTAATCTTGGCGAGTCATGTTCTATTTCGGCAGGAAAAAACTGCTTCTGCCCCATACACAAGGAAGAATGGCGTGTAGCCTGTTGATCGATTCGGGGTTGTCCTTAAGCTCCATATCACTGAGGGTAGTTCCTCTATCCAACAACCAGGCGATCTTTGGAGTGGTTCCATTAGGCGGGGTTTTATCCCGGATAGAACTAAGTTGTTATCTCGTTCAACTTGTTCATTTGATTCTGGGTGAGCGACTGACGTTACATCAAGTCTTATTCGGCTTTCCCTACAAAATCGAGCAAAAGCTCCCTTGGCAAAGTTTGTGCCATTGTCTGTGATCACGCTATGCGGGTGCGGTGACCCAGCATGTAACATACCAAAAATACTAAATTTAGATCATCAAACTCTAATCCTCAAAATTAGGGTTAACAAAAACTTTTCTAAATAAAATTATGAAAGCATGCATATGTGTATGCATTTCATTTGAAATTCTTTTGAACCAACTTGTTTGTGTGTTCCTTTGCTTGTAAAATGTTTTTTAGGTGAAATAAACATCATCTAAACAATCCCCACACTTTTCCCAAAAACAAATAAATCAAAACAAAGTTAAATGAGTGAATGGTCACTTTGACCAATTTAACTCCCATGCCTACTTTGGTTGTCTCAAACTTTCAGAACTTAACATGAACTTTTCTGGATCTTTGCACCCCTTGATTGTACTCATAACAAAGTATCATGGCCCACTTTGTGATCATCCATAAACTTTCAAATGCATGGTTTAAATGACAATTCAAAATTAAATCTTTATCATATGAGAAGACCCCCCTTTTTTCAAAAACCACTCAAACAAGCTCAACTTTCAAAACCCAAGCATCTGCAGACTCAACAGCACCAACCTAACACACCCACCAAAAAACTTTTCAAAATTCAAAACATGAATTCTTGCAGCCATTTCATCAAACACATTGCAGACATAAATCATCAAAATCTTAAACACTATTATGAGCAGTGATTGAAGCCTAACTCGTTCCCTCTCTGGGCACCACTAGCCTTAGTAGATCATCTAACAATCTTAACTAACCACTAGCACCAATGTAAGCTTGGCAATGCCATCAATGGTGAACAGCCGAAGCCACCCATGCCACCCCAGTGTAGACATCAAGCTAGGAGAGAAACTAGCCGTGCCAACCTTGTCTGGAAGATTACCCATACCTCACCGCCCCCTCTCGACCAGCCCTGCCTCGAAGTCGTCGAACACAGCACCTGTGAACACCCAGCGCGTGCCTCATCAACCATGCCGAGCATGCGCGAGCGCCACCCTCGGCCAAAGACCACATCGGCTACCGCGCCAAGGCATACATGATCACCACCGACCCAGGAGACCGCCAGACATCCCCATTCGTCGCCCCATGCCGCACAGCCACCGTTCGCCGTCAAAGACGCCGCCTCTGCCGCGTAGAGCGTCGCGTGTTCCAGACCAAACCGCACCGCCCCTACAAGCGCATTAAAGCCATGGAGCATCGCCAGGAGACCACCAATCGATCGCCACCTCCGGCCATGCCTCTAGCAGCCCGTAGCCGTGTCGCCACCGTCGCCTGTCCATGCCGTTCGGTCTCACCGTGGCGACTATAAATAGAGGCCTCCCCCGCTCGAATTCTTCACACCATTCCACTCCCCTCTCACCCAGAACCACCCCGCCGCAGTCCCGTCGCCGGAATTTCACCAGAGTCTGTCGCCTCTAGAGCAGAAGGAAGCCAGCGATTGGAGCCGCCCCAGGAGAAGCTGCCGGTACCAGGAGGTTCGCCGTCGTCGACTTAAATGGATTGCCTCGCTTCGACCCTACTTTGAACCCGGTGAGCCCCAACGACCCACACCGTGCTGGGTTTTGTCTCGGCGTTGCCCAACATCGGCGATGACTCTCAGCCATTGGATTAGAACCGGATCGACGCACCACGTTGCCCGTCACCTTCACACCTGTCTCGACGCGTGAGGACAGCCACTTAAACAGCCAGCTGGCCAAGCTTATGTGGCGCCCATAAAAACCACTACTAGAAAATCGCGTTGTTTTTGTGCATTGCATCATCATGACCGCATGCTCATGTCATCATGCCACATTGCATTTGAGCATCGTCATCATCATGCATGGTTTTTGTCTAAACTATTTTCAAAACGCTTAGTTTTGTTTTCTAAATATTTCCGTCTTTATTCAAATTAAAACCCGGGTCTCCGGATTATTTTGCTTTATGCATAGCGGTTTTCAAAAGCCCCGTTTTGAATAATAAAATATTTTAAATTATTTTTGGGAGGCAGCCAGCCAGGCCCAAAAGCCTAGACGGCCACCACCAAATTAAAACCCTACCCTGTCTATCCCCAAACCCAATTGCCACCAAATACTCTACCCACTCTAGTCCTATCCAGCCTTCCACCTCACCCCGGCCAATCACCACCCGCCATCTCACCACTCCCTTCCCCACCCAATCCCAACACACACCTCACCTTTTCCCCACTCCACCTCTCTCTCTTCCCTCTCTCTCTCTCTCTCTCTCTCTCTCTCTCTCTCTCTCTCTCTCTCTCTCTCTCTCTCTCTCTCTCTCTCTCTCTCCACTCCACCTCTCTGGCCCACCCACAGGCGCTCCTCCCACACACGCCACACCGCCTACCCCCACCGTGACCGACCAAAGACACCAGCCCCGACCACCGATCCCGCTCACCGCCTCCAGCGGCCCTCGCCAGCGACCTGCCGTCGACATCGCCATGCCCTCCGCCCCTGAAGCCTCCTCTTGCCCCGGCCTCGACACTCCAGGCCCGCGTCGCCTCGCCCTCTGCTCCACATGACACCCTCCTCGCGAGCACCCTCTTCGACGCGGCCCACCCCCTCCTCGCCAAGCGTTGTCCCGAGAACTTCCCAACGCCTCCACAGCCTCCTCCGAGCCTCCCTCCATGAGCTGCCATGGGCGCGCCCCTCGCCTCCATCCTCCGCCGCCGCCCCTGGCCGCGCATCCGCCCTCCCGATCGATCCTGCCTCCTACCTCCTCGACCACCATCGGGGATCCTCCTCGCCTCCGCCTGTTCACCCCGAGCCAGCCGCCTCGCCGCCCCACGCTCGATCGCCGCCCAGGAGCTGTCACCTCGTCACCTCCGCCAGCCCACCTTGCTAGAGCGGCCCGCGTCCCCTCTCTCTCCCCGCGGTCAAGACTCCGCGCTGGCCCCCGTCGGCCTCAACCACCTCCGCCCGTCCTCCCTCGGCCCAGCTCGCTTCCCCAACCGCCCGCCACCGGCGGCCTCCCTCTGAGCCACCGCCGCCATGTTTCCCCACATGCGTGGTGCCCCTCTGTCCTTGCCTCGACCTGGTCTCCTTCTGTTTGTGCCCCCCTGCCGCACCCCGTTTGCAAGGTGCTCGCGTTAAAGTCCGAACGACATGGCAGTGTTCCTATGTTCCTTTTCTTCTTGTGTCATTCTGCTGTGCTTAAGTTGCTGTGGTCCGATGTGGTCATGTGTAAGAGTTGCTCCACATCGTGGTGTCATCTGATCTCTCGCCAAGATCTTTCGAAGACCAAGGTGCACCCCAAGTTCGCCAACGACCATCGGCGCCGAACCCGATGACCGCAAAGCTCGCCACAAAAACGACAAGCACTTCACCGCGGGACACCGAGAATGCCGACATGGAACCTGGGACCGACAAGTTTTCCTTCACAGATCCGATGACCGAGACCTTGAAGACCGATCCGAAGCGCCAGGACCTCCTTCTCGGAACCATCAAGTACTTCCTCTCGGACGCCAAGACCCGAACCTAAAGAACGCCAAGATCGCCGACGCGGATACGCCAAGTTCTTCGCCCCGAATGCCAAGACCGACTCGATGGTGCGGACCCGACAAGATCTTCGCGACGATAAGATCGGCACCGACCAGGGCGGGTCTGATGTGACCCCGACGCCAACCAAGTTCTTCTTCTCGGATGCGACAAGAACGACTTCCGTTGTCCGAGACCGATCTCGTCGAGCCGTTCTCCCGTCGAACCCTGAGACCAACCCCGAACCCCTCGGATCCCAAGTTCGCCGAACCCTAATGTGATTCCCTATCCAAGACCCCATTATTTTTATAATATGACATTATCAACTGATGCATATTAAATTGTTCATGCATGCATACTTGTCTGTGGTTTGGGGGCATTATGCCGATTCGCCTCATAATTAAATATGCAGTCGATATGCGGGATATCGTTGTCTTATTCCGGACTCCATTTAAATTGGCATAGCGAACCGAAGCCATGTTTTGTCTTGCTAATCCAACATTTAATTTGCGGGGTAGATAAATAACTTGAACCGTTTAATTAAATGTCGGGACCCCGGTTCCGCTTAATATGATCTAATTGCATTGCACCTTTGCCATGTCATACATCATACATGCATCATGCCCGATTTTTTCTGCGTAGTATTAAATAGTCCATCCGGTGTTTCTTCTAGTTCTTTGCTTCTTCACGGATTAGGCGATGATTTGATGCAGTGTCGACCGATCTTCGGATGAACCCTGGCAATGTTTTTGAAGTAGCACCTCCCTTTCTACCTATCTTACTTTTTATAGTCTTTATTTCCTCCTGTTGATCTATTGCTATCTCGTGTTGCGATGCTCTAGTTTTTAAGTACCGTGATATCCCTTCCAGCCTCATATTGCCTTGGCCACATCCTATTACTTGTTGTTTGGTAGATAGTGGGACCCGTGGTCGTTGCGTAGTTACTCAAGTCTGTTGCGTGTCGTCAAGTACCACAGTTGGAGTATTGCCGCATGTTTCATGTTGGAGATGATCATGGCTTTAATTATTGTTTAATAAGAAAGTAGGTAAATGCAGAGGCACAGTGGGCAATAGATGTTATTTTGTTGTTAACCATTCCACTTGTGTCCCGTGGGACCCAGTTCTTGACACCTGTTCCGAGATCGAGCACACGCTAACCATTGGGGTGTGGGCACCCCGATTTAGTACCTGATTCCAATCTCTTTGTCTTTGGGGGCCACAAAGTAGTTTGGAGCTTTATTACTATCCTGCATTTATGCCATGCTTTATCGCTTGTAATTTAAAATTGTGCGAGGAATGCACCTGTCTTGTTTAGGGAAGCGGAGTGTTTCGCCATGTCGACAAACCCAACACACTTTGGGTTCCCAGTCGTTCTGACCGACGCAAACCCCGGGTCCGTTTCGAGTGGCCAACGTTCGCTATGTAGCTTAGTGGGGTATCCGCTTGCTTTGGGTCTGGGAAACGTCGTGTCCGAAACCCCGTCGACATACCGTTGGGTGTATGTTTTGTGATCTTGTACCTACCTGATCCGACGACAAGGGTGTAGGTGCGTGTGGAAACTTTGGTGCACCCCTGCAGGGTTAAATCTTTTCGAGAAGCCGTGTCCGCGGTTATGGACGACTTGGAGCACAGTTCTCGATCATAGACAACTATAACTAAAGTTTACTGTTATAATTTGACTTTTATCCGATATGACTAGTAATCAGCTTCACTACAACGGAATGGCTAAATAAAAGTACCAACAACTGCTGGGTTTGGGATGTCTCATGCTAATTGTATTTGACTAGTAAGTGCCGCAACTACAACGGAATGGTTAACTAAAATTGCCCACTGCTTATTATATCAGGATGATTATCTATACCTGACTAGTAATTGCTGCAACGATAACTGAATAAATAAAGCGCCAAACTCGTGAGTTCCTCGGTTGACTTCCTCGTTTGGTCTCGGGAAACACCGGGATGGGTATGTTTGGTGGTAGTATCAAGATGGTTCCGAATAGGACTTTCTTATCCCTCTCGTAGCCGCAGTTATATCGAGTCTCTTTAGGTTGTTTAGTGCATGCCCGCATCCACCATACCTATGTAGGCGAGGACCGCGGAATTCTAGCCTCGCCTCGTTTCCTTTTCCTTTGGCACCTTTGTTTAAGCAAGTTTTGAGATCGATCTTTAGGGGTTACCCTTCCGGGTTATGGCGCCATTGGTTATTCTTCGGGGCTCTTAGCTCAATTTGCATCTTGTCCGTACTCGGACGCCATGCGTTTCAAGGTGATCTGGATCTTGAACTGTATATCTCGTATTCTTGACTCATTGAGTCTTTGTTGCATATATATTGTGGGTTCATCGAGGCTTTGAATCGTTTCATGGGTTTTGGCGGAAGCTGGCTGAAACTTGATAACCTAGCTAAGTGTCAAAACTATTTTTGCAAAAATCGGTTGGATAGTTCTGATTAGGTCTGATTTTACTCCTTACCCCTCGCTGCTCCTCTCACCTCTCTTGTTTTGAATCCGCTTCTCTTCTCTCTTCGACAGGATTTCCGTGGTTGGGTTACATCAGACCTTGATTTCGCTTCCTCCTTTGGTAGCGGTGTTGCTACATCTAGTCTTCATGCTATCCAGGAATCCTCTCGTGGTTCTCTTGTTCCTTCTCGTGCCTTCCGTGTTTTCCGGCGACGACATCATCTACGCGAGATCCGATCTGATTGCATCTCTCCTTTGTTTCGAACCTCGATTGTCAAGATCTTCGATCGATTCGAGAATGGTTGCACGCTTTTCGGCTTGTGTACATTAAGTGGAGAAGTGCATCGGTTCTCTCTTTATCGGAGTTAGGGTCTTTATTTGTTGATACCTCTACCTTCGACTTTTTGTTCCGGGTGTTCCCCTCGATGATCACGGACAACGACCTCTTGTTAGTGGTGTCGCGAGGATCTACGATGCGAGAAGATTCGGATCGCCGCCTTCTTCCCGGTACCATGAGGCGGATCTCGAGGCGAGATCCATTGTTAGTGGTGTCAATTGTGGCGCCCGCAAAAACCACTACTAGAAAATCGTTGTTTTTGTGCATTGCATCATCATGACGCATGCTCATGTCATCATGCCACCTTGCATTTGAGCATCGTCATCATCATGCATGGTTTTTGTCTAAACTATTTTCGGCGCCTAGTTTTGTTTCTAAATATTCCCGTCTTTATTCAAATTAAAACCGGGTCCGGGTTATTTTGCTTTGTTCCATTGGTTTTCAAAAGCCCGTTTTGAATAATAAAATATTTTTAAAAATATTTTGGGAGGCTGGGAGGCAGCCAGCCGAGGCCAGCTGGCCACCTCCAAATTAAAACCCCACCATACATCCCCAAACCCAATTGCCACCAAATACTCTACCCTCTAGTCCTATCCAGCCTTCCTCTGCAATCACCACCCGCCACCTCCACTCCTTCCTCCCAATCCTAAGCGCCACCTCGGCCACTTGCCCCCACTCCCACCTTTTCCCTCACCTTGCCTCTCTCTTCCTCTCTCTCCTCTCTCTCTCTCTCACCCACCTCCCACCACAGGTGCGCACACGCCACACCACCGCCTCACCCCACCCACCGATAGCGACACCCGGTACACCCTTTGAATCCCCGCACTTGCCCGCCTCCAGCCTCAGTAGCCTTGCCCCTGCCCAGACCTGTAATCGACATCGCCATGCCCTCACGCCCTGAGCTTCTCCTCTTGCCACGCCTATGGCGCTCGTCCGGGGCCCCGCCGTCAGCCTCGCCCCTTTGCTCCTCTTCCGCTCATGGCTGAGCCCCTCCTCGCGAGCACCTCTGACGCAGCCTACCCCTCCCAGCCAGCGTTGTCCCGGCCTTTCCCGCCTCTGCAGACCTCCCTCCACCAGCCAGCCCGCCTCCATCCCTCGAACCCAGCTGGCAGCGCGCCGGCCTGTCGATCCTCCCTCACCTCCTGAACCACCATTGAGGATCCCTCCCTCCCTCCGCCCGTTCACCCCCGGGCCGCCTCGCCCGGCCCGCAGCATCGCGCGGGCCCCAGCTGTAGTCGTCACCTCCTCTCTCCCGCCACTTGGCCGACCCCACGGGCGGAGCGGCCCCGTCCGCTCTCCCTCGCCCCTCTGCCCAAGACTGCGTCTGGAGCTCCAGCGGCCGGACCGTCGGCCTCAACCACCTCGTCCTCGGCCCTGCACTTCAACCCCGCCATCGAGCCTCCCTCTGAGCCACATGTGTGTTTGCCACATGCGTGGTGCCTCTCCTTGCCTCGACCTGGTCTGTCCTTTCCCTGCCGCCGCAGGTTTGCAAGGTGCTCGCGTTAAAGTCCGACGACCACGGCGGTGTTCCTATGTTCCTTTTATTCATGTGTCATTCTCATGGCAAGTTGCCGTCCATGTGGTCCTGTAAGAGTTGCTCCACATCGTGGTGTCATCCGATCTCTGCCAAGATCTTTTCAAGACAAGGTGCCCCAAGTTGGCGACCATCGGCGCTTAGAAGATGACCGCCAAGCTCGCCACAAAGCGACAAGCACTTCACATGGGACCGAGAATGCCGACATGGAACACAGGACGACAAGTTCTCCTTCACGGTCCGATGGCCGAGACCACGAAGACCGATCCGGCGCCGGACCTCCTTCCGGAACCATCAAGTACTTCCTCTCGGACGCCAAGACCCGAACACAGAACGCCAAGATCAGCAGCGGATACACCAAGTTCTTTCGCCAATGCAAGAACCGACTCGATGGTGCGGACCGACAAGATCTTCGCGGCGATAAGATCGGCACCGACCAGGGCGGATCCGATGTGACCCGGCCTTGACCAAGTTCTTCTTCTCCGGATGCGCAGATCGACTTCCGTTGTCCGAGACCGATCTGCCGAGCCGTTCTCCCGTCGAACCTCGAGACCAACCCCGAACCCTCGGAGCCCAAGTTCGCTGAACCTAATGTGATTCCCTATCCAAGACCCCATTATTTTTATAATATGACATTATCAATCGATGCATATTAAATTGTTCATGCATGCATACTTATCGTGGTTTGGGGCATTATGTCGATTCGCCTCATAATTAAATATAGTCGATGTTACGGGATATCGTTGTCTTATTCTCGACTCCATTTAAATTGGCATAGCAAACCGAAGCCATGTTTGTCTTGCTAATCCAACATTTAATTTGCGTAGTAGATAAATAACGTGAACTGTTTAATTAAATGTCGTGACCCAGGTTCCGCTTTAATATGATCTATTGCATTGCACCTTTGCCATGTCATACATCATACATGCATCATGCCCGATTTTCACCGTAGTATTAAATAGTCCATCCGGTGTTTCTTCTAGTGCTTTGCTTCTTCTCATGGATTAGGCCGATGAGTTGATGCGATGTCGACCGATCTTCGGATGAACCCTCAATGTTTTTTAAGGCGAGCACCTCCCTTTCTACCTATCTTACTTTTATAGTCTTTTATTTCCTCTGTTGATATATTGCTACGTATTTGCGATGCTCTAGTTTTCGTGATGATATCCCTGACCTCATATTGCCTTGGACACATCCTATTACATTGTTTGGTAGATAGTGGGACCTGCGTCATGCGTAGTTGCTTACTCAAAGTGCGATAGCGTGTCGTCAAGTACCACAATTGTTGGAGTATTGCCGCATGTTTAATGTTGGAGATGATCATAGCTTTAATTATTGTTTAATAACTAAAATTGAAAGTAGGTAATCTGAGGCCAATTGGGCAATAGATGTTATTTGGTTGTTAACCGTCCACTTGTGTCCCGTGGGACCGAGTTCTTGACACTGTTCCGGATCGGCTGCTAACAACAGTGGGTGTGGGCACCCCATAGATTTAGTACTGATTCCAAATCTTGTCTTGAGGGGCCACAAAGTAGTTTGGAGCTTTATTACTATCCTGTACTTATGCCATGCTTCTTGTAATTTAAAATTGTCGAGGAATGCACACCATCTTTGCTTTAGGAAGCGGAGTGTTTTCGGTATCGACAAGCCCGATCCACTTTCGGTTCCCAGTCGTTTCTGACCAGCGCAAACCACCAGGTCCGTTTTGGGTAAACACCAACCGTTCGGGTAGCTTAGTGGGGTGGCCCTCGTGCTTGCTTTGGGTGCAGGAAGCGTCGTGTCAAACCCCATCGACATACCATTGGGTGTATGTTTTGTGACCTTGTACCTACGATCCGGCGACAAGGGTGTAGGTGCGTGTGAAAACTTTGGTGCACCCTGCGGTTGAATCTTTTAGAAGCCGTGTCGCGGTTATGGGCGACTTGGAGCACAGTTCTCGATCATGAACTATAACTAAAGTTTACTGTTATAATTTGACTTGTATCCGATATGACTAGTAATCAGCTTCACTACAACGGAATGGCTAAATAAAAGTACCAAAGCTGCGGGTTTGGGATGTCTCATGCTAATTGTATTTGACTAGTAAGTGTATCGCAACTACAGAATGGTTAACTAAAATTGCCTTGCTTATTATATCGGGATGATTATCTATACGACTAGTAATTGCTGCAACGATAAGCGGAATAAATAAAGCGCCAATGGGTGAGTTGCTCGTTGACTTCCTCGTTTGGTCTCGAGGGGAAACACAGGATGGGTATGTTTGGTGGTAGTATCAAGATGGTTCGAATAGGACTTTCTTATCCTCTCCGTGGCCAAGCGATTATATCGAGTCTCTATAGGTTGTTTAGTGCATGCTACGCTTTCAGTCCACCATACCTATGTAGGCGAGGCTTGGGAATTCTAGCCTCATGCTGTCTTGGCCTCGATCGACCACTCTCTCTTTTTCCTTTGCCTTTGTCAAGACCCCTTTTGTTTTAAGCAGGTTTTGAGATCGGCGTCGTTAGTGGGGTTACCCTTAGGCGCTTTGGGCGGGGTTATGGGACGCCATTGGTTATTCTTGAGGGCTCTTAGCTCAATTTGCATCTTGTCAGGTACTCGAATGACTGTATCGTTTTCAAGGTGATCTGGATCTTTGAACTGTATATCTGTATTCTTGACTCATTGAGTCGCTGTTGTGTATATATGTTTTGTGGGTTCCATCGAGGACTATTGTGTAATGGTATTATTTCGTTTTCCACCCGCATGCATAGGTGCAGGAATTGGGCACCTTTTGAATCGTTTCTGTCACGGGTTTTGGTGAGCTTGAAACTTGCATAGGGCCGATCAGGGTGTTCTGACTTAGCAGTGCGGCCCAGATATCATTTCCAGCGTAGCCAGTTATTTGAATTAAACCTTTTCCATTTATTTCAAACACACTTATGTACCTAGTTTCAAAATCAACCCAGATTAATTCATTAGGTGCACCAAATTGAATGAAACCAATTTTGTTAGAAAGGTGCAGAATGTTGAATCAAGCCCGTTGGATTCAAGTCATTGGATCTATGGATCATCCATGGTAAAAATAACAAGTAATCTTTTCGCATTCAAACATTTTTCAAATTTAAACCATAATAGCTATTGAGTTGATTCCAACTCTCAAAAATCACATTTAACCATACCTTTCATAATATATAAAAATATATAGGTTTACTTACAGAAATAATGTTCAAGTAAATAAAATAATGCCCCATAGGCATTTCTAGCCACTTTAATTAATTAAAATAAAAGGGTAAAACCTTATTAAATTGTGACACCACTTTAAATCACATTCTCATGGACTACAATATGTGGTGATGACATGTGTCAACATGATCCCATATTTGGTTTGGAGAATATTAAATCTTAAGTAGTTTTTCAATGAGTAGAAATTACTTTTCTAAAAATAAAAGGAATTAAACCAAGATTTAATCTTGTAATGTTAGTGATGATGTTAGATCATCTATAGGACCCTTTTGTGTGATTATTGCAAGTAGTTAAGTATTGTTTGGTGATTGTGTACATCGTATTTATTTATAGACGCTAGTCTGAGCCAAGGATATGAGGGAGGAAGGGAGATTTCTGAAGGAAGGGCAGGAGAACTTCAACCACTGCTCTGCACAAGGCAAGCCTAATACTACTAGTTGAATGTGCAAGCTAACACTTGCAAGATACTCTATTGAGGCAAACAAACCACTACTTGTTACTATGCCCACTATATGCCTTAAAGCATATATGATCATAACCACTTGATAAACCAATCCTAGTTTTATTTGCAAGTTTATTACTTTATTTCTTTATCAAAGCTCTTATCTAGAGTTTACTGGAATAAATGGTAGATACTAGAAGGATACTTGAAGGTTGCATAAAGAGCATAAAAGTTGGCCTAAGATAGATAATCTTGATGTCCTCCTAAGGCATGAGATTGAACTTAGTTAAAACTCCACTAGTTTACCAACCCTCATTAGTGCTTACCACCACTTGTAGATGCTAGTGCTAAGCATAAAACTTGATCAAATTTATATGGGGATACTTGGTGGAAAAATGGTTATGAAAACCTTGGAATGATGGATCATTCTATTGAAATGTTTTAGACATGTGTTTCTGAACACGTGATGATTTTGGTGATGAAAATGATGAGGCATGAGCCTTAGCCCTTTATAAAAGATTGGATTTGTCACGGATGCGTACCATTCCAATTTTATCGTACAACCACAATACCAAGATTGGGTAGGGCTTGACTAGAAACTTATATACTTAGTACTAGTTCCCTCACGACCAAGGTGCAGGATGAGGCTACCTTGTGAAGATTGTCCACATGCGACCCAAGATGGCAGTTGGTCATGGTTGGGAGGCCAAACTCATAGGAGAGGTGCTTATACTAGGGGCGTGTAATTGAAAGGTTAGGATTGATTATCCGCATACTCGGTATGGTGAATTCAGGATTTGTTCACGGCGGATGTATCGAATGTTGTGGTGAAAGTGTACAATCTCTGCCAGTGTCAAACTATTGAATAGCGTCATGATTATGGACAGTTAGGTGGCCTATACTGTTCCCCGTCAGGACTTTTTCAAAATGACTTGTGAAATGAACTGAGACTTTGACTTGACCACAACAGGTTGTGGCATGAGATACAAGTTCCACTTAGGTGTTATAAACTTCAATTAGCTCTCTTGCTTCCGAACTTAGTAGAGATAAATCGGCTT
The DNA here is from genome assembly GCA_030063025.1 of Avena longiglumis. NCBI lineage: Eukaryota > Viridiplantae > Streptophyta > Magnoliopsida > Poales > Poaceae > Avena > Avena longiglumis. The sequence goes on from CP125976.1 coordinate 514,339,543, forward strand.
TTTGCAAAACAACCCTAGAGCCTAGTGTCCTATTTCCAAAAACCCGTTTACTTGATAGTATTAGTTTGCAGTACTTAAAGAGTACTCATGGCTTTGTCCTAGCTATTCCATGGCAGGACTATGAAGAGGAGTACCGGAAGATGGACCCGGGGAAGG